>JAOTJB010036801.1:0-10163 GCA_027123815.1 Erythroxylum minutifolium
CCTCTCTCATGCCTGAAAAGTCATGTTGTAATTTTGATGAGTTTTGCGAACTCAGTGAGCAAATCATCAGTGAGCAAGCCATCATTGATGAGCTAACTCATATCAAATACACAAATATCGTACATATAACCAAGTTCACAACATTCCTCATCTCAATAAGGCATAATGAATGTCACACATTTCATAAACTCTCTTTTAGGCATAATTTGCTCATGCATATCCCATTCTATCACATTATCAACAAATACACAAATATGGCATATCACAATATCATCGCAATTCAAAAATGATTTCACAACCATATATGTACAAATGCATATGCATATATGAGACTCCACTTCGTTATTATTTTTTATGACCGAGTGCCTTTCACTGTCCCATATCCCTTATGGATATCAAACTCTTTTCAAATACTGTTTCGTATGCATTGTAGATACTGGGCTTATTAATCACGGAGTTAATGGCTCACGTGCAGAATTATGAGCTTTAAGCTCTTTCAGACTGGCTACTTCGATCACAAAGCCTTTATCTAATCATGCATATTAATATGATGCATCAAATCACAAAATATGCTATCAATAAAATTTATTTATGATGCACAGTCAGATTTAGATGTTTATCGGACCTAAGTCCTGCATTTAACAATATGTTGAAAATACAGATAACTTTCAAATTCATATGCAATTAGAACACTTCAAATACATTCCCAAATATCAAACTCCTCGGACTATTACTGCCTGGAATTGTCACATACAAATCATTAACAGTTCAATAATTGGAAGTTAAATAGAAATAAATCAATCCTAGTGAGAACATCTAGGTTACTCATAATATGCTCCAGATTACGCTATTACTTAGATGGTCCAACAATGTCTGGACTCAGTCGATCGACTTGTGCATCTAAAAGCATTCAATATACACAAAATTCACATTACAAAGTCGATCAGTCAAATATATATTCAGTTATGCACATATATGTATGTGCCATGTTCAATGCATGCTCAATGACATTCCTGGGTATGTTTCTTTAATCACAATTCATAATCATTCAAACATTATCACTTGGATATGTCTTGTTGGCACTTAGGTTTATACCTCAATTAACTTGTTTAATCTAAATTCATCAAAAAATCATCAAACAAGTTCATTTCAAGCCTAAATGCATCATAAGAAAATACCTTATCATTTGTTGTTTCAAATATCACTTAAAACACAACATTTCATATTTAAGTTTTGCCCACGATCATGGTGGACCTTGCCACGATTATGATAGAACCTTATGCATCAGGTCACGATCGTGGGAACTCTGCCATGTTTATGATAGAACTAAATTTTACCAAGCCACGATCATGCCCTGCATTGTTCCTCCCAATTCTACACAAATGTTTCACACTTAGGCATATCATTTACAATTCCAATTTTCCAGAATTCATGCTTAATTATGCATCCTCATTAAGGCTTGAATTATACTCCAATTCTAGCTTAAAATCATTTAATTAATAGCTCATAAATCATGGTTTTTCATGCATCAAAAATTAAACCAGAAATTACCATACATTATTATGTATATAGTCCTTGCTCTTTCTCAATTCAAGAACATTATATTAACATCCTTCTTTAACACCAGTCCACCTTCATTACACTTCAAATCCAGACCTAATTCATTCATGAATCAACCTATAACCCACAGTTTTCATTCACCAAGAACAAGCATAGAAAACATCCAAGTTCATATTGTATATTCCAGCACACTTCGTCATCAACATCACAAACATTTCAATTCAATTCAAGCATCATTCTCACATTATTAATCATACCATAAGGATCAAATTTCTACTTACTTATTAAGCCTCCAATTCAGCCCAAAACTTCAAATTAATCTATCACTCCAAGAAAGAAAAAATTAGCACAATTCTAAGGTGAAAATAGATTTATTTTTGACAAAGACCAAGAACAACAATCAACAGGTTTTTTAGTTGTTTTTTGTAAGGTAAAAAGATGGTTTTAGTGCAGCAATATGACTAGGGTTAGACTACAATTTCAAAGAGAAGATGGATGCAATTTTCGGTGAAGGAAACAAAGAAAGAAGCATCATAAACTCTGCTGCAGAAACTTGCTACATCACTTGCTAGGTATCTCAATTTGGCCAAGGCATTTGTCCTAAGGCATATATGTCGCGTATCACCCTAACATGCTGCCATTTATCCACACGTTAAGTTTCCATATGTCACCAACTAATCAGTCCATATGTTACACATTAATTAGTCTACTTGTCACTCTAAGATTGGTCCATTTTTCATTTAATTACTAGTCAATTTGTTACACATTTAACTATGCCAAATGTCACTCAATTATAGGCTTAGTCATCCTATTTTTTCATATATCCATTTATCTTACCACTTAGCATTTTTCCTAGTCCAAATATACTTATTAATTTATCACTCTCCCAATTAATAAAATTTAATTCCAATTTACCAATTGTAATCCAATCAAAACAAAATTCAATACATAGCAATTTACAATTCATATTATAGTCATTTTAAACTCTTTTATACCCCGGGACATGTCAATTGAATGCATATGCTAACTTATATTGTGTACAAATTATAATTTGTATTTGTGTGCTAATGTTATGCATATATATGCAATGCTCTTAACACTATTACTCATTCACAATAATCTAGGGCTCTAACCTTAAACATATTTCAGAAACCAGATATCACAATTTTCCCCTCTTAAGAAATTTCGTCCTCGAAATTCTTACATGATTGATCAAATAAGTAGGGTTACTGATTCTTTATGTGCTCCTCTGCTTTCCTCGTGGCTTCCTCACTCGAATGATTTGTTTAAAGGACTTTAACCAATTGGATCATTTGGTTCCTCAACTGCTTATTCCGATAGCCAATTATCTTTACTAGTTCTTCAACATAACTCAATTTACTTGCGACTTAATCTCCTAAGCCGGTATCACATGAGTTGGATCATACCAATATCTCCTGAGCAGACTCACGTGGAACACATTATGAATCTGAGCCATTTTAGAAGGTAAGGCTAACTTATAAGCTAATGGTCCAACTTTCTCAATGATCTCATAAGGACCAATATATTTAGGGCTTAACTTACCCTTTTTACCAAACCTCAGTACTCCTCGCCAAGGTGATACTCTCTGAAACACTTTATCTCCTACTTCATACTCCATATCCTTCTAGTGCTGATTTAATTCTAATTCAGATCAGTTTCACCTTATCAATTGTGTCTTGAATCAGTTCGAGGCCTTCAACAATCCTTATACCCTCTTCATCCTAATACAGAGGTGAACGACACTTTCTATAGTACAATGCCTCATACAGTGTCATACCGATACTACTGTGATACTGATTGTTATAAGCAAATTCAATCAGAGCCATATACTGATCCCATACTCCTTAAAATTCCAATACATAAGCCTTTAGTATATCGTCAATATTCTTAATCGTCCTATCACTCTATCCTTCTATCTGAGGATGAAATACAGTACTAAAGTTTAACTTTGTACCAAAAGCTATCTGTAAGCTTCTTTAAAATCTCGAAGTAAATCTAGGATCCCTGTCTGATACAATAGACATTGGGACTCTATGTAATCTCACTATCTCATTCAGATATCTCCGAACTAAGTGATCCAATGTCATATTCTGCCTTATAACTAAGAAGTGGGTTGACTTCATCAATCAATCCACAATAACCTATATAGCATCATGTTGCCTCAGAGTCCCAGGCAAACGTATGATAAAATCTATAGTAATTCGTTCCCATTTTCATTCTGAAATTGGTAATGACTGTAACTTACCAGTTGGAGCCTGATGCTCTTCCTTAATCTATTGGCAAATTAAATACTTAGCTACATAATCAACCATTTGTCTCTTCATCCCTGGCCATTAGAAATGTTGTTTCAGTGTGTTATACATCTTGGTAGTACTAGGATGCATAACATAAGCTACTACATGTGCTTCCTCTAAAATTTCCTTTCTTAGATTATCTACATCGGGTACACATAGTCTCTATTTCAACCACAGTGTATCATTTCTCAATTCAAACTTAAAACTCGGATTCACTCTTAACTTCCCAATAAGCTTCATTAATTTTGGATCTCTACTCTGAGCCTTTATGATTCTTTCATACAACATTGGTCTGAGTTTTAACGTAGCTATCAATGCCTCATTTTGCCCCAAATTTAACTTAACATTCAATGCTCTCAATTTCACTAAGTTAGGCAACCGCGATAACTATACTTGACCCACACTGCTATTGGATTTTCTATTTAGTGCATCAGCTACCACATTAGCTTTACCAGGGTGATACTCAATTGTATAATCATAATCTTTCAATAATTCAACCCATCTTCTCTGGCTCATATTTAACTCTTTCTGATTCAACAGATATTTCAAACTCTTATGGTTAGTGAATACTTGAAAAGTTTCACCATATAGATAGTGCCTCCAAATCTTCAAAGTAAATACTACAGTAACAAGCTCTAAATCATGTACTGGGTAATTGAACTTATGAGACCTTAACTATCTCGATGCATATGCTATTACTTTGCCATGCTGCATTAATACACATCCTAACCTCTGGTGTGAAGTATCATTGTACACCATGTAACCTCCAGTTCTAGATGGAATAGCTAACATTGGTGCTGTAGTTAACTGATGCATTAGCTGCTCAAAACTTCTCTGACAATCATCATTTCACCTGAAGGGCATATTCTTCCTCAGAAGTTTTGTTAAAGGGGCTGAGATCAAAGAAAACCCCTTGACAAATCTTCTATAATAACTAGCTAATCTAAGGAAACTCCAAATCTCAGATACATTTTTCGAAGCTTCCCACTTCATCACTGCTTCTACTTTCTTTGGATCTACCTATATGCCTTGTCCAGACATAATATGACCCAAAAATACTACTTGATCAAGTCAAAATTTACACTTACTGAACTTGACATACAGTTGTTTCTTTCTCATTATCTGGAGCACTAACCTCAAATGCTCAATATGTTTCTCTCTACTCTTCGAATACACCAGAATATCATCAATAAACACAATCACAAAATGATCTAAATAAGGTCAGAATACCTTATTCATCAAAGCCATAAACGCTACTAGAGCATTAGTTAATCTAAACGGCATCACCAAAAACTCAAAATGTCCATATCTGGTTCTGAATGTACTTTTAGGTACATCAGCCTCTGCTATCTTTAGCTGATAATACCCTAATCTCAAGTATAGTTTCGTAAACACCCGAATTCCCTATAACTGATCGAGCAAATCATCTATCTTTGGTATAGGATACTTATTCTTCACTGTCACCCAATTCAACTATTTGTAATCAATACATAACCTCAAATTCCGATCCTTCTTCTTTACAAACAAAACCAAAGCTCCCCAAAGTGACATGCTGGGCCTGATAAAACCCTTATCCAACAACTCTTGTAAATGTGTCTTAAGTTCCTTAAGCTCTAAAGGTGCCATCCTATACGAAAGAATTGATATACGAGCGGTACTCGGGATAAGGTCAATGGTAAACTTCACTCCCCTTTCTGGGGGTAAACTCGATAATTCAATGAGAAACACATAAAAAAAATCCTTAACAATAGGAATATCCTGAATGGTCTGTTTATTCTGGGTATTAATATGTGGTCCAGATAAGCCTCATATCTACCTCAAATTAGTCTCAAAGTACTCATGAATGAAATTAATCAGGTTGGCATTGCCTGACTAACTCCTCGAAACACTACTCTCAGTTGACTAGGGGATTCAAGAATAACTTCCTTAGTATAACAATTCATCAAGGCTCTATATACAGTGAGCCAGTCCATACCTAAGATAAGGTTTATCTCCCTCAACTGCAATATTATCAAATCAGCTTTCAATCCGCTTGATCAATCGGAATGCTACAACCTTTACACACCTCTCCAATTACTGTAGTACTACCTATCCATGTAATTAACTCTAAACCACAATTCAACATCTCTCTCTCGCAATGTAATTTAGATGCTAGATGCAGTGTGATGAATGAATGTGTAGATCCTAGATCTACTAATGCAACTGCTTTAAAATTAAAGATATTCAATACACCTGCTACCACATTTGGGAGTTTTGCACCTCTTATCTGATGATGGCATAGATCCTGGCCTAAAACTGCAGCTGGGCTAGTTACTCCGCACATCAGTCCTGACGCTAGGACATGCTGACTATGTTTTATCTCTACCTCTACCTCTCTATCCTTGTCCAATAGCTCTAATCTGTTGAATGGTTGTCTCAGTCATTGTTCCTCCTTTCATTCCAAACTGTGGTCCCAAAATCTCGGGAAAATCTCTAATTTGATGCTCAACAGAGCCACAACATAAACAAGCTCCTGATAACCTCCAACATTCCCCACCATGCTTCTTCCCACAATGTTCACAATTAGGTATCTGTTGGAACTATCCCCCTGACACTTGTCCTTTACCTCTACCAGTTTGAACAAATCCACCTTTTGTTTTAAACCTTGATTGTCTCGATCTAGTCTAGATTCGAAACGATTTGATTTGGCGTTTATTGAAACTCCTGCCAGAATCAGCTTGAGATTCATCCTACTTCTTTACTCTAGACTCCTATCTAAACTCTCCCTCACCATCTTTCAACAACTGTTCAATTCTAATTGAGACAGCTCGTAGTTCCGTAAAACTACCTAAATTAGAAATGGCTAGCCTCGTTCTGATTTCTATGTTCAATCCATCTTCAATTCTCCTACACTTGTCCTCCTCAGTCAGTATCAATGCAATGGCATACCCTATCATCTCATTAAATTAGAAATCATATTCAGCTACTTTCAAACTTCCTTGCTTCAGATCCAAAATCTCCTTCATTTTTCTGTCCAGATAAATCTTCGGCATATAATTCTCTTTAAACACCCTCAGAAAATCTTCCTATTTTAAACTACAAGGCCTAGTGGCACTACCTGGAATAGTCTTCACCACTGGTATGCTAGACATTACAGAAGTGAGATTGCATAATCAAACTTCTGATCGGACTTGCAGTCCATCCGATCAAATATTCATTTAGTTCTCTTTAACCATCCTTCAGCCTCAGTAGGGTCTGTACTTCTGTAGAAGTCTACAGTCCCCTGCTTTCTTAGTTTATTATACCTCCTTTCTTTTTTCTCAAGAACTCTCAGAGGCATTTGTGCAAACTCAGGTACAGGAGATACTATATTGGCTCGTACAGACTATAAATCATTTAAGTCAGCTGACTCCCCAACTTGATCTCCTACTGTGGATAACCTATAATAAAAATAATTGTGATCACTTTTCAAATCTCTCACTGTATATTATGCCTAAATGTTCTTATATATCCCTATAGATGCCAAACTATGCTCTAATACCAAAATTTGTAACACCCCACTACTATAGAGTATATACCCTAACATTTAAAGGACATTCAAGAACATACCCTATGACAATGGCATGATAGAGTAGTTTTATACAATTATTATGGCATCATACACTTTACAAACTTTAAAAGGCAACTTTTTCATTTCATTCACTAACATAATATTCATTGTAACATTACACTTCATTAGACAAATATTTACATCATCATAAGTATTTAAGATCTTACTCTCTTTTTACAAAAAGTTCTACATGACAAAAGAAACTACTTAAAAACAATCTACAACTCCTCAGATGTCAGCTGACCGACCTTTAAGCTATTTTTTAATCCCAAAATGTTCCTATAGCATATTTTAGGAACTAGGTCTCCTCTCTTGTACCTGAAAAATCATATTGCAATTTTGATGAGTTTTGCGAACTCAGTGAGCAAACCATCATTGATGAGCTCACTCATATCAAATACACAAATATCTCACATATAACCAAGTTCACAGCATCCCTCATCTCAATAAGACATAATGAATGTCACACATTTTATAAACTCTCTTTTAGGCATAATTTGCTTATGCAAATCCCAGTCTATCACATTACTAACAAATACACAAATATGGCATATCACAATATCATCACAATTCAGAAATGATTTCACAATCATATATAGACAAATGCACATGCATATAAGGCTCCACTTCGTTATTATTTGTTGTGATTGAGCGCCTTTCACTGTCCCATGCCTCTTGTGGATATCAGGCTCTTTTCAGATATTGTTTTGTACTCATTGTGGATACCGAGATCATTAATCACGGAGCTAATGGCTCTACGTGCATAATTCTAAGCTTTAAGTTCTTTCAAACTGGTTACTTTGGTCACAAGTCCTTTATCTGATCATGCATATTAATGTGATGCATCAAATCACAAAATATGCTATCAATAACATTTATTTATGATGCATAGTTAGATTTAAATGTTCATCAGACCTAAGTCTAGCATTCAACAATATGTTGAGAATACAGATAACTTTTAAATTCATATGCAATCAGAACACTTCCACTATATTCCCATATATCAAGCTCCTCAAATTATTAATGTCTGGAATTGTCACATACAAATCATTAACAGTTCAATAATTGGAAGTTAAGTAGAAATAAATCAATCCTAATGAGAACATCTATATTACTCACAGTACGCTCCAGATTACGTTATTGCCTGGATGGTTCGACAATGACTTGATTTAGTCAATTGACTTGTGTGTCTAAAACCATTTAATACACACAAAATTCACATTACAAATTCGATTAATCAAATACATATTAATTCATGCACATATGTGTGTGTGTGTGTGTGTGTGTGTGTGTGTGTGTGTCATGTTCAATGCATGCTTAATGACTTTCCTAGGTATGTTTCCTTAATTACAATTCATAATCATTCAAACATTATCACTTGGATATGTCTTGTTGGCACTTAGATTTATACCTCAATTAACTTGTTTAATCTAAATTCATAAATCAATCATCAAACAAGATCATTTCAAGCCTAAATGCATCACAGGAAAATACCTTATCATTTGTTGTTTCAAACATCACTTAAAAGACAACATTTCATGTTTAAGCCTTGCCCACAATCGTGGTGGACCGTGCCACGATCGTGACAGAACCTTATGCAACAGGTCACGATTGTGAGAACTCTACCACGATCGTGCACTGAAGGCCATGATCGTGCCCTGCATTGTTCCTCCCAAGTCTACACAAATGTTTCACGCTTAGGCATATCATTTACACTTCCAATTTCCAAAATTCATGCTTAATTATGCATCATCATTAAGGCCTGAATTATACTCCAATTCTAGCTTAAAAGCATTCAATTGATAGCTCACAAATCATGTTCATTCATGCATCAAAAATCAAACCAGAAATTACCATACATTATCATGTATATAGTCCTAGTTCTTTCTCAATTCAAGAACACTATATTAACATCCTTCTTTAACACTAATCCACCTTAACTATACTTCAAATCTAGAACTAATTCATTCATGAATCAACCAATAACCCACGGTTTTCATTCATCAAGAACAAACATAGAAAACATCCAAGTTCATCTTGCATATTCCAGCACACTTCATCATCAACATCACAAACATTTCAATCCAATTCAAGCATCATTCTCACACAATTAATTATACCATAAAGGTCAAATTTCTACTTATTAAGCTTCCAATCCAGCTCAAAACTTCATATTAATCTATCACTCCAAGCAAGAAAAAATCAACACAATTCTAAGGTGAAAATAGATTTATTTTCAACAAATACCAAGAACAACAATCAGCTGGTTCTTTGGTTATTTTATGTAAGGTAAAAAGCTGGTTTTAGCCAGCAATTTGTGTAGGGTTAGACTACAATTTCAAAGAGAAGATGGATGCAATTTTCAGTGAAGGAAACAAAGAAAAAAGCAATAGAAACTCTGCTGCAGAAACTTGCTACATCATTTGCTTGTTGTTTTAATTTGGTCGAGGCATTTGTCCTAAGGCATGTATACTATGTATCACCCTAACATGTTGCCATTTATCCAAACATTAAGTTACCATATGTCACTAATTAATCGGTCGATATGTCACACATTAATTGGTCCACTTGTCACTCTAATATTGGTCCATTTTTCATTTAATTACCAGTCAATTTGTCACACATTTAACTATGCCAAATGTCACTCAATTATAGGCTTAATCATCCTAATTTTTCATGTATCAATTTATCTTACCACT
>JAOTJB010036811.1:0-10163 GCA_027123815.1 Erythroxylum minutifolium
TGGTTAGCCGTCGGTAAAATTTTGTTTTCACCGACGGATTACTTAATTTCCGTCGGTAAAAGGCGACGGAATTTGTGGCATCGGTAATATTCCGACGCTAATTCGCGATTTCCTTGTAGTAGATGAAGAGAATGTGGCTGTTGCAAAATCCAGATTCATGGGGTTAGTGCAACATCTGAAGGAGTTTGGTGAGAATATTAGTAATGAGAGGTTAGTAGACAAATTTTTGAGCAGATTGCCACTGAGATTTGAAGCCAGTATAGCACCTGTGGAGTGGCAATTTAGTAATGATCCTTATTCAGTATCACTGGAACAAGTGTTTAATGTGCTGGAAATGCATGAGCAGAAGCATGGAGTCAGGAGATCGAGAAGGAGAAGAGTATGCCTTAAAGGCATAATGTTTCAAAGTACCCCAAAACCCACCAATCCACACCCAAACATATAACCTGAATCAAAACCTCATAGAACCAAATGTAGTGCAACCACAGAACCTACAAATTTCACAAAACCAGCCACAAAACATCCAAAATCCTTACTAGTTAACTTCATATCCTCAAAACCAGTCATATCAAAGCAAAATGCAATACCAAATGCCCTATGTGTATGCTCAACCATAATTCCCTCAATAAATGCCTTACCTAAACCATCCTCAAAACTTCCAAAACACTAACCAATATTCAGGAAATAACACTAACAGAATGCAAAGTGAACTTAGAATAGCTCGATGGGGAATGTTTCCTAATTGTAGATTCTGTCGGAAGAGTAATCATTCTGCTGAGGAATGCTACTGGAATGAGAATGCACATTGCATTTATTGCAGGAAAAGGGGCCACTCAAAGAGAGAATGCCATGAAAGGTGGATGAATGAGCAACAAAACCCACAAAGTCCCATTTTTGGAAAACCACCCCCAATACACCCCTCACAAAGACAGAATACTATACCAAACCAAATACCATTTCGGCCACAATCCTATCAAAACACCTCAGCACCATAGGTATACCAAGCACACTATGTTACAAATTCTGCAAATTCACAGCTACCTCAACCCTACACAACTCACCCAACTTTGACATAGCAAATGCCTTATCAGTCTATACTAACACAAACCCCAAGCCAATCACCACAAATCATTTATTCTGTCAACAATGCCATACCATCACAGTCACAACCTGAAAATCACCTTAGACTTCAAAGTAACATGCAGAATAATTCAAACACACAATCAGGAACTTCACAAACTAGTAAGCCCACAGAAAAACCTATTACAGAGGAGAGTGTGTTTGTAGCAGAAATTTGTCAAGAAACCATATAAGGTGCTCTTGTTGATGACATTTGTATAGCTGAAGTGAAGAATGAAAAATGCAGTGAGTGGTTAGTGGACAGTGGTTGCTCTAATCACATGACAAGGAGAAAAGAAGTCTTTGTTGGGAAAAATACCAGCACAAATGCAGTGGTGAAAATAGGGAATGGAGAACTCATACCTGTCTCTTGGAAGGGAGCAGTTAAATTGGCCACAAGAGTAGGGAACACTGTGCTTAAAGAAGTGTACTATATTCCAGAATTAGATCATAATCAAATAAGTGTTGGTCAACTTTTGGAGAAGAAGTACAAAGTCTATTTTGAGGATGAGATGTGCAGGATTTTCAATGAATATGGAGAGCTGGTGCATAAAAATCCTATGGTGAATAGAATTTTCAGAATCAAAATGGCAGAGGTGGAGGGACCATTTGTTGCCATACCAGTGACAGAAATGACTCAATTATGACATAGAAGGTATGGACATGCCAACTTGGATTATATTATTGAGATGCAAAGAAAGGAGTTAGTCCATGTAATACCACAATTGAGTAGCAAGATGAAAAGTGTGTGTGAACCATGTGCAAAGGAAAGAGCCACATTTTACCATTTCCAACAAGTGATTGGAGGGCCACAGAATGGAATCTCATAAAGGAAAAATAGAACCATAGTTGAAATGGCAAAAACAATGATGTTTGGGGTGGGAGTACTAAGGAAATTTTGTCCTGAAGCATGTTTTACTACAGTATACTTGCAAAACCGAATAAAGACTAAAGCATTGAAAGATAAAACCCCTTTTAAAGTCTGGTTTGGTGTCAAACCAAAAGTGCATCATTTGAGAGTGTTTAGATGTATAGCATACATGCATGTTCCTGAAGCAAGGAGAACTAAGCTAGATGAGAAAGCAATCAAATGAGTCATGATAGGATATAGTGCAGAATCTAAAAGGTACAAAATATACAATCCAGAAACTCAGAAAATGTTTGTATCTAGAGATGTGAAATTTGATGAGAATGAAGGATGGAAGTGGGGAAAGCTTGCAGCTGGACAATCAGAAGGAGTTAGAGTTGAATTGCCACTACTTGAACTTGAAGTAGATGAAAGAATGGAAGGGGATGCACTTCAGGAAATTACAAATGCAGACAATTCAACTAATGCAGAAGCTGAAACACCTCAGGGGGAGACATCTCAGCCAGAACAACAAAATTTAAGCAATTCAGGAGAAGAAGGAAATCAGGAGGAGGTTGCACCAAACTCTGAAGATGATTCAGCTCCAGAAAATGAGGCATTGAGCTCACCATCTCAGGAGCAGACATCTAGTTCAGATAGTGCACACAAGGAGAGGGATCTGGCCTCCATTTATAGAGAAACTAACCCTTTATTTGATTTCAGGTACAATGATGCAGATGAGGAGGTAACAGATGATGCACATATGGTTTCAAAATATGCAATACCTGCAGAATCTGAACCATTGACATACAAACAAGCTGTCAAACAAGGAGTGTGGCAAAGCTCAATGGATGAAGAGATAAAAGCAATTGAAGAAAATGGAACTTAGTTGCTAGTTGATTTGTCAAGTCCAGAAACAAAGGTGGTCGACTCCAAGTGGATTTACAAGAAAAAATTGAATCCGGATGGATCAATCAACAAGTATAAAGCTAAGCTTATTTTGAGGGGATACAAACAAGAGTATGGAGTAGATTATACTGAGACATATGCACCAGTAGCAAGGATGGACACGGTCAGATTGTTGTTGGCTCTAGCTGCAAATAATGGGTGGAGGGTGCACCAAATGGATGTGAAGAGTGCATTCCTGAATGGAATGCTTGATGAAGAAGTTTATTTGAAGCAACCCGAAGGCTATGTTGTGCAAAGACAAGAGCAGAAGGTGTATAAACTTGTGAAGGCCTTGTATGGACTGACACAGGCTCCAAGAGCCTGGTATTCAAGGATCAACAATTACCTAATACAGAATGGGTTCTTAAGAAGCAAGAGTGAAGCAACTTTGTATGTGAAAATCAGAGGTGAAGAAAAATTGATTTGCTCTTTATATGTTGATGATCTACTAATAATCAGCACTAAGGATCAGTTAGTAGAAGAATTCAAAGAATTAATGAAGTCTGAATTCAAGATGACTGACTTAGGGGAAATGAGTTATTTCTTGGGATTGGAGGTTGATCAAAGGGAAAATGGAATATTCATAAATCAGAAAAAATATGCTGAGGAGCTGATTGAGAGGTTTAATTTAAAGGAGAGCAGTGGTATGACAACTCCTATGGAGCATCAACTAAAGTTAGAAGCCACAAAACCAGGTGAACAATTTGATGTGACTTATTATAGGAGCATGATAGGTTCCTTGATGTATTTGAGTGCTTCTAGACTTGATATTGGTTGTGCTGTGAACATTTTGACAAGTTTTAATCATAATCCATCTAGACAGTATGCCATATATGTTAGAAGAATACTCAGATACGTTAAATACACAGTGCAATATGGAATTTGGTATGGGAGAGGAGAAAAGGTAGAATTGTACACATTCAGTGATGCAAACTATGCTGGAAGTGGTGAGTGTAGAAGTAGAAGTGGGTACTGTTGTAACTTGGGATCAGGGATTTTTTCTTGGAGCTCAAAAAAACAGAAAAGTGTTGCTCAATCAACAGCTGAGGCAGAGTATGTAGCAATGAATATGGCAACTAAACAAGTTCAGTGGGTAAAGAAGATTCTGATGGATGTTGGAGAGTTGAAGGAGAAGTGTGTCACCATCTACTGTGATTCTAGTGCAGTAATATCCATGTCAGAAAACCCTTCGGATCACATGAGGACCAAACATATGAGAGTTAAATACCATTATGTTAGAGAATTAATCTAAGAAAAGGAGATCAAGATGGCATTTTGTAGGACAAGTTTCCAATTGGTAGACATATTCACTAAGGCTTTGCCAAGGTGGAGATTTGAAGCCTTGAGAAAGTTAATAGGTATGTAAGTTCCACAAAACAAAGGGGGAGCTGTTGACTTGTGTTGTTTCATGGAGCCTATTATATTGAAGCTTGTTGAAGATCTTACTGCATCAGTCAAAGTGAAGAAGAAAGGGAGACTGAAGAAGAAAGCTCCCAAGCTCTAAAGAAAACTAGAGATGATGGTTTTGGAAATAATGCAGAAGGGTCTGGTTCAAAAGAATGGAATTCGGATGAATGAAGTTCAAGGCTTCAGAACAGAAGAACAGGCTGAAACATGATGAAATGGAAAGTTGGAAAAGATTCATAACATGAGAGGGAAAAGCAAGGTTTGAATGTCCAGATTAATTAAAACCACAAATGTCATTAGCCATTAAAGAAGATCAAGTTAGCAAAATTCACACCTCATGTAATGTGTGGTCCCAAACACATCAGTTTTTCCTTTTTACTGCTGCTGTATTACAGTTGGCCAAAGGACTGTCGGTTTTTATTAGAATTTCAGACAACAAAATCATCATAGCATTCTGTTAAGCCAATGAGATCAAGAAACTTGTCAAAATCTTGCCCCTCATTCAGTTTATTTTTATTATCAACCATTGGATGTAAGGCATGAAAAACCTGTGCAAGAGCTAATATGAAAAGCTCAGTTTTCACTTCATTTTGTATCAGACTTGGAAAATGAATGGAATATAGTTCTTCTTCATCTTTGATTTGCGTTCTTGTTTTTAAGTGTTTTTCTTGTGTGTGTTATGGATGAGAATTGAGAGTGGAAGAATAGACATTGGATTTGCAAAAATTTCAATTTCTCTTAAAGTTGCATTTATTCTTCAGTTACATATTTTCTACAGATCCATTTTCTTACAGTTGTTGAAATACACTGTAGCTATCCGAATGTTCTTTTAAACACTCAAGAATAAGTTCTATTTATTCTGAGTGATTACATTCAATACAAACTCAAATGTTACAACTAGAGAAAGGGAAAAGGGTTGATATTTTGAAACTTTCACTTCCTAGAGCAGAAGCAGCAGTGTAGCAGCGTTGAAGAAAGCCTTGAATCACCTTATCCTGAGGCTGAAGTTCAAGTGAGGCCATTGAGTGAGCAAGCGATCATCTGGCAAGAGTAGCGCAATATATTAAACCAAAGGTGAAGACGACTACTCCAGGATGGGCTCTTGACCGTGATGCAATCACAATAGGCGAAGCTCTGGAGGTAACCACTTTTGTTGCCGGCGACAAACCAATCGACCATAGTGACACAGCAGCGATACAAGCTACTGAGGTGAGAGCAACTGGCACTGATGAGGTGTTCCCTGGAGGAGTAGGGGCAGAAGCCCAGTCTGCTGCTACTCGCAACATATGGATTGGGTGAGATAAACTCTCTGATGTTTTAGAAGTAAGATAAGATATCCCTAACATCGCCGAAACAATGATTATTATATTCAAGTCTGACTTCATCTTAGTGAATAAACGAGCTTCTAATGGGGGATATTGAAATGGTCAGGATGCTAAGTTAAAATTACAGGGAGACAAAGCAGTGACTCATGATGATGCTCAAGTTGTGATTGACGCAGAGGTTCGAAACAAGCCCGAAAAGCATGCCAGGCCTGGCAGAGTGGCAGCATCCATGGCAGCAGCTGTTAGGCTTAACCAAAATAAAGCACGAGAAAATAAACTATAGCTCTTTTGGGTTTATTATAGGTAGCAGTTTGGTCTCTGAATAAAGCCGTCAGAGTGTGTTGGTGTAATTTGTTTCGTGCGTGCAATAACTAAGCAGGCTGTTAGTAATGTGCATGAATGTATTAAATTAGTCTTGTCATTCTAGAATGTTTGTTAGTGTTTCCATGAGTTTAAGTAAAATTATTAGTATAATCATGAGTTAAAGTAAAATTATTAATTCAAGAAGATAAGTCGCTTATTATTCTAATTTTTAAGGAAAAATACCCTCGGATCGGATACTGGTTGAATTTAATAGCTCAAATCTTAATAACAAAAAATAAAGAAAAGGTAAAATAAATGGGATATGACACAAGAATTTACATGGTTTGATCAATGTGACCTACCCCACGGCCGGAGGATGAGCTAAATTCACTAATATATGTAGAATATAAAAAAGTACAAAAAATTGGCAAAGAAACTTTCAACTACTACAACTCACATGCGAGAGGAAAAAATGGAGATGTAGTGCCTAAAGGAAAGAAAGGAATGGTACACTGAACTCTGCAAGCTTCCCATCTATTTATAGTCAAGGTTTCAAGCATCCGTCTAAAACTTCCCTTAATTTAGCCTGTCTATGCGGAGGACATTTTGCAAAAGGTGGGAGCAAATGTCAAACATAGAATTTTGGCCAGCAAAATGCATCCAAGACAATTTCCAACGATTGGTAGCTAACAATTGTTGACTTGGTGGAGAGGCCAAGGCATGCAATAAACCAGTGGCCAACATTTATTGACTTGGTGGAGGTGCCAAAGCATGCACCAAATCTCTACCTTGACTTGGTCCCGAATAATTAGTGATTTGCTCCACCTTTTCCAGCAATGCCCCAAAGGGCAATATCACCAACTATAAGCACCAATCAAGTCCAAACATTACTTGAACTTGTAAACTGGAAGAGCCTTCGTAAACATGTCAGTAGGATTATCCTTAGCGTTGATCTTCTAAATAAGGACCTTCTTCTCTGCAATAGTATCCTGAATAAAATGATACTTCACATTAATATGCTTCGTCCTTTTATGATACATTTGATCTTTTATCAAATAAATAGCACCTTGACTGTCACAATAAACGGTAGTAATCCCTTGATGTAGAGATAACTTGCCGAATAATCCTCTCAACCATGATGCTTTCTTGATAGCCTCAGTGACTACCATATATTCTACTTCAGTGGTAGATAAAGCCACTACATGTTGTAAAGTAGCTTTCCAGTTAATGACACAACCTCTAATGCAAAATACATAACTTGTCAGAGACCTGCGTCTGTCAAGATCACCGACATAATCTGAGTCTACAAAACTAACCAAAGTGTTGCTGGTTCTACCAAACTCCAAACAAAAGTTTGAAGTACCCTTCAAGTATCTAAGAATCCATTTCACTGTCTGCCAATGTTCTTTGCCAGGATTGACCATATACCTACTAACGATGCTAACAAATTGCAAAATATTGGGACGAGTACATATCATTGCATACATAATACTGCTGACGGCACTATAATACGATACCCATGTCGTATATTCTTCCTTCTCCTGTGACTGTGGTGATCGAGCAGCAGATAGTCTAAAATGACTAGTAAGAGGAGTATTAATTGCTTTGGCATCTCGTATGCCAAATGTCTCCAAAACTTTATTGAGATAATTCTCTCGGGTCAAGAATAATTTGCTGGCTCCTCAATCACGTGTTATCTCCATGCCAAGAATTTTCTTTGCTGCTCCCAAATCTTTCATCTCAAATTCACCATGCAATAAAGCCTTTAAATGGTGAATATTTGTGACATTCTTGGCAGCGATGAGCATATCATCAACATATAACAACAAATAGATGAATGAACCGTCATCTAACTTTCGAAAGTAAACACAACTATCATACATGCTCCTAGAGAAATCATGACCCAACATAAATGAATCAAACCTCTTATACCACTGTCTTGGAGACTGTTTCAATCCATATAAGGATTTCTTCAACAAACATACTTGGTCTTCTTTTCGTACCACTTAAAAACCCTCAGGTTGTTTCATATAAATCTACTCTTCTAATTCACCATGCAGGAATGCTATTTTGGCGTCAAGCTGTTCTAATTCCAAATCAAATACGACAACCAATGCAAGTAATACCTGAATAAAGCTATGTTTCACCACTAGTTAGAAAACATGATTAAAATGAACATCTTATACCTGACTATAGCCCTTTGCAACTAAAAGTGCCTTATGCCTTGCATTTTCAACATCTGAAGTACTTTCTTTTCTTTTGAAGACCCATTTGTAACCAACAATTTTCTTACCCTTTAGCGGCTTCACCAGGACTTAAGTACTATTCTTGTGCAAAGATTTCATTTCTTCGTTCATAGCCACCACCTATTTATCAGCATCAGCACTTGAAATTGCCTCCGTATATATGGAAGGTTCACCGTCTCCACCTGTTTCCTGTGCAACTAGTAAAGCATATACAACTAAATTTACATACCTTTGTAGTGGTCGAATCTCCCGTCTTAGTCTGTCTCTGGCTATGGAATTTTCTTCTTCTACTGGTTCATCTTGAACATGATCAAGATCTGGTTCATCAACTTGACCTGTTTGATATGTAGAAGACATCTGTGAAGGACTTGAACTACCAATCTCTAATTCCACATGCTTTTGTGCACTATCCTTCTTTTCTAAGTTAAAAGGATTATAAGACTCTTTTCTAGGATACAACATAGGGACTCATCAAATGTAACATCCCTACCAATTACAAATTTAGGTCATTTAGGATCAGGACGCCACAAACGATATCCTTTCACCCCTGAAGCATAATTGAGAAAAATACATTTCTTAGACCTAGGCTCTAACTTTCTCTCATTTACATGCATATATGCTAGACATCCAAATATTTTTAAAGTAGAGTAATCAGCAGGAGTACCTGACCAAACTTCCTCTAGAGTCTTGAAATTGAGAGGGGCACAAGGAGAGTGGTTGGCGATTTAGCAAACTGTAGTTATGGCTTCTGCCCAAAAATCAAGTATCAACTCCGCATTTGAGATCATACACTGAGTCCTTTCCAAAAGAGTTCGGTTTATACGCTTAATGACTTCATTTTGTTGCGAAGTCATTCTAATAGTGTGATGTTGAGCAATGCCTTCATTCTTGCAAAATTCATTGAATTCATCTCCACAAAATTCCAAACTATTATCTGTCCGTAATCGCTTGATATGTTTTTTGGTATGCTTTTCAATCAAAACTTTCGATTGCTTAAATGTTAAGAAAACATCATTCTTATGTTTCAAGAAATACACCCAAACTTTCCTTGAATAATCATTAATAAAAGTCAACATATATTGCGCACCACCTTTAGAAGGAACACGAGAGGGCCCCCAAAGATCAGAATGAATATAATTCAAAGTACCTTTAGTTTTATAGACAGCTAGAGAACTGAAACTGACTCGTCTCTGCTTCCTAAAGATACAGTGCTCACAAAAGTCCATCTTACTAGTACTTTGATCACAAAGTAGGCCTCTCTTGCTTAACAACATTAAGCCTTTCTCACCTATGTTTCCCAAATGCATGTGCCACAATTTGGTAATGTCACCATCTGTAGGGACTACCGCAATATCTATTACCGTAGATCCATGCAAAATATACAAAATACCATACCTGCAAGCTTTCATCAATAAAAGAGCACTTTTAGAAATTTTCAAAACTCCACCTTCAGCTGAGAACTTGCATATTTGAGAATTAAAAATGCCCAAAGAGATGAGATTTTTCTTCAAATTAGGAACATGTTTAACGTCAGTGAATCTTCTAATGATCCATCATACATTTTAATCAAAATTGTACCTGTACTAACAACTTTACAGGCAGCATTATTACCTATCAAAACAATTCTACCATCCAATGACTCATAAATAGAAAAACACTCCCTCACGGGACTCATATGGTAAGATTAACCCAAAGTTGTGAATACCATACCAGCCTTGGTACCAAATTGGATTCTAGTACGATACTGTACCAGTATTAGTCAATACTGCGTATCGTTTCGGGCAATTTTTTGAATTTATAAAATAATCCCTGTAATTTTTTAAAATTTGAAAAATAGTCCATTGGTATATTGTACAGTTGTACTGTATACTTTACAAGTTTACATCATCCATGTTTTCAAAAATCATAATAATAAATAATAATCACAATTAATATGAAATAATAATAATTTTTAAATATTTCACATAT
>JAOTJB010036829.1:0-10162 GCA_027123815.1 Erythroxylum minutifolium
TCTTAATCATGTTGTTTTATCCTTTACTGTTTGTGATGTGAAACCTTAAGACTATGTTTATTTGTTTAACAATATTTATGAATGTTTGGTTTCTTCTTCATTTACTTTTCTTAGTCTTTTTATTATATGTTCTGTACATTTTTGATAATGACAAAAAGGGGAAGAAAATGAGGAAAAGAAGAGGAATTTTGTTGGTTTAAAATTGTTGGAATTTTGTTTGTTGGATTAAAATTGTGGTTGGATTATCATTATTTGTTGGATTAAAATTGTGGATTGAAATATTATTTGATTGATTCATTGATTCAATGATTGAGGAGGAGACAAACTAACCAAAAAGATAAGGCATAAAAACCTTGATCAACTTTTCTTTATTTTCAATTTCTTAAACAATTTCTAAATGTTTTGTCATTATCAAAAAGGGGGAGATTGTTAGACCGATGGAAGTTGACAAATTAAATCCTTCTATGTTTTAATAATAATAAAACTTAAAGAAATGGTTAAGAAATAATTTCAGGAAGTTAATAAAATGGAAAACTAGTCGATTGAAACTTGCATAAGTCGACTATTCATGCTGATGGAGAATTGACTAATGATAGTCAGAGATGAAGCACTTATTTTGACAAATTACACTAGTCGACT
The DNA here is from genome assembly GCA_027123815.1 of Erythroxylum minutifolium. Lineage (NCBI taxonomy): Eukaryota > Viridiplantae > Streptophyta > Magnoliopsida > Malpighiales > Erythroxylaceae > Erythroxylum > Erythroxylum minutifolium. The sequence continues at coordinate 640 of JAOTJB010036829.1, forward strand.
AAATGAGAATCAGAATTAAAAAAATGGATTTCATTTGAAGATCTTGCGTGAGGATTTTAAATATGTATCTCAACAGTCAAAGATTGGAGAATCAATGAGATCTGTTAGTTAGAGAACTAAACAAGTCGACTATTATGTTATAAGTCAACTATTCGAAGTACAGAGCTGAAGAATCATATTAAAAGAGTGTGCTAGTCGATTATCACTTTGAAGACAAGTTAACTATGATGTATTAGTCGACTATTACATACCGACTAGTCGACTACCACAATTTGATGAGCCTCTTTAAGCTCACAAGTGTATATTTTTCATCATTCTTCAACCTTTCATAGTGGTAGTATTTTGCCAACCTCTAGAAGCTCTCAACAAGAAATGTATAAAGGATTTAAAAGTCTCTTTTAATTGAGTGATATCACTTTCTAAGCCACAAAGATTTGATATAACTTTTAAGAAAAAATGAAGCTCTAAGATATTTCGCAAGTCTCGTGTCTATATCTTATGTCTTGTGTGTCTTTTGCAAAGGTAATGGCTCTTCCTTAAGTAGACAATTTCTTTAACTATCCATTGCTTAATCTTTGATATTATCTCTGCTGAAATTTTTGATATTCAGACGTTCTATCAAGGCTTCCAGAGCTAATTATTCGAATTAGTAAGATCCTTCTAGATGTCATGGAATGATTTCCAAAAAGATAAGTATATAAAGAAGGTTTGATATGTGTTTAAATGTTGATTTATTTGATCTACTACACTTAGTGATTAATGCCTTAAAAATGCTAAGGATACTCATTTTGACTCATATTTGATTTTAGGTACAGTTCGGAAGCGAGGAGTTAAAGTGATATGAAAGCATATGCATTAAGCCATCTTCTCAATGTTGACACTAACTTGTCCTCGGGGAATAAGAAGGAGAAGAATTAGAGCAAAGAAGAGAAGACTTGGAGAAGGTTGGAGGACAAACTCAGTGCCACGATCATGGCCTAATTGGACACGATCGTGACAAAAGAATGGTGGAGTGCCATGATCGTGATAGAAGCTTGTCACACAGGCCATGATCGTGGCCTATACGACGACAACTCAGGGATTGCTTCCGAACTCAACGTATCGAGGGTTATTTCAGAAATTTTTGGCCAAGTAAAACCTAGTTTTTACCCTAATAAAGAAAGAAAAGAATGAAGCCCTGAAAGGGGGCCTCCATTCTTGCTACATTTGAGAAAAAATCCAAAGAGGGAAGAAAAAATGAGCAGAGAGAAAGATCTGCATTCCTCTTCATTTCTCTTTAGTTTTTAATGGAGACAGAAGCTTTCTTTGAGGATTATTGGAGATTAAAGAAGGGAATGGAATGCTAAACCACCTAACATCAATTTGGAGGGGCAATAGAGGCCGAGGAGCATATTAACCATATCAGTGTTGTGTATCATTTTCTTTTGCTCTTTAGATTGTTTACATGATCATGTATGGATTGTTTAGGTATTATATAAGAAAGATTTTAATGCTCTATTGAATTATGAAAACCCATAGCTAGAACTTAAATGTGATACATAATAGTCATATTGAAGGTCATATTTGGCAATTAACGATATTAAATCGTTAATGATAACGTAGCATATGTTAAATAATCCGAGCTTGTATGATTATTGCTTAGATTGGTTTGTTTTTCTCACTTATAATTCAGCTATTAGGATAAACTTAAAGAGCTTGTTCTAGGTTTCCTAATAGTTTGGGTTAATTAATAAGCTTTTCTTGATTAACTATAACCTAAGGAAAAATCGGAATTAACAAAGTTTGCTGTTAATTTACGATCAATAGTCTTAAAAGAAGTGTAAAGGTGATAATTCAATGTCGTATGCAAAATTGTGCTTAGGCTAAGATTAAACCAAAGAATCAGATTTCAACTTATTCATCAACTTAATCACTTTGTTGCTATTTAATTTGACTTGTTTCATTCAATTTTACTTTAGTTTCTAATTTGTTTCAATCCAAAAACTCCTATTTTACTTATGCAGATATTTTAGAAAAGTAACTGGAATTAATCTTTGTGGGATTGACCTAGACTTACCGCTATCTATATTTTTAGTCTAATTATTTTGGTAATGTTATGACGCATGATCAAGATTCCTACAAGAAGAAAGAAATTATTTTATGATTTTATTTCCTTTTAAGAATTATATCATTGCTTATAAAAGGAAATAAATCTAATTTGAATTTTGAAATATTATATAGTTATCACCAAAATCGTTAAACATAAACCTTTAGAAAATAGTAAGTATCTACTGCTTTCTTAGTTTGAAGTTGGTGCATTTATGTGAAGTAGGAGGAGAGTGTCATTCGTTGGTTTCCTTTTGATGGGCCGTGTCTGTTCATTATGAAACCTAATGACCTTTTGAACCATCATGTCCTTCTGTTGTTTTGATGGAAAACAACAAAGAATATAAAAAGATTAGGTCCCTAGACTTAGCATTATTCTGCACACACCATCTCTTGCATTTGCTAAAAGCTTAGAAGAACCCTCTCATATTTGTTCGAAATCTCTCAACATCAATGGCAGGAGGTATGTGATAATATTCCGCATTTTCATTTTTCTATAATAGACATGTATATAGATTATTATCATGTCTAACAGTTGGTATCAAAGCTATATTTACCACTATCTTGTTGTAGTTAAATTTCTGTGCATATATGTATGGATACGTAAATTTTCTGTTGCAATATTGACATTGTTATAGTCCATATATTGTGAAATGGCTCTTATATATATGAAGCAAATTAAATTTCGTTTACAATGGTAATGAATCATCACAAATTGAAAGTTTAGAAATTAAGATATAGAAGGATTAAGAATATGGGACAGATCCGGGTCCTATTGACCCGGTTGAAGGTTAAAGATGATGAACAGTTATGGGCGTTATCTCTTGTAACTTTGTTCACTTCTATTATTTAGAGATCAGTTCACATGGGCCACTGTCGTATGCTTTAAAGAAGAAACGTGAAGTCTAGACAAATAAATCTTTTCACAGGGCTCATGATTACAAACTTTAACTAGTTTTGTTTTAATTGTTTCAAATAAACTTTGACCATTCAACCTTTACTTCATGGGTCTAATTTTTGAAAAGTGTGAAGAAAGGTTTACAAAAACCTTATTCTCGTTAGCAAGCCTTAGTTAAGCACCATCTTTGTTATTTAACATCTTTTCATGGGACCCACATGTTGACTTGGTTATTGCTTTGCATTTGTGTTTGCTTTTTATTGTTACCTCGTATATGTTAGAGGAAACAAAACAAATTGAATATCGTGGGACCATCTTTTGTAAACTCTAGAAATTGTTTTAATGTAAGCTTTCTATGTAAAGCATAAGCATCATTCTGGACCAATCACTCCAATCACTTGTAATGTGGGGTAAAGAATATATGGTATATTTTGAATTGAAAGTAATCCATCTTTACATTATAGTAACATTTTGATTTCAACTTCGATTAGTCCAATTTTATTAAATTACATGATTTAAATCATTTTTTGATTTTAAATTCATATATATATATATGAATGTATATATATATACTATGTAAAACTTTTATTATTCATAGTTTTACATAAAATGAGGTGTCATGTGATCAATATAATTTTAATTAGTTAAAGATTAGCCACAACATCTTTGATTAAATAAAAATATATATTATGTGTTATGGATCACATCTAGTAAAATGACACAAATTGTAATTAATTATATTTAAATATAACAAATTTTATCCCACAGGAAGATTTATTATATTTGCATGATTAATTAGGATGGAATATCAAATTATCTTTTTCTTAATTTACCCACAGGAATTAGGGAAAAGAATAATATTTGATAGTTTCATCATAAAGAGTATGTATGAATCTTTTAATTAAAGCTTAGCCTACAGGAAGTTTTAATTGTTATATGATTTACACATGAAATATGATTGCATGTTTTAACATTGATAAAACATGATACATGTTTCTTTGCTTTAACAAATTTAGTAACATAAGCACGTAATTTGAATTTTGTGTAGTTATTCAACCTGTGAATTTTTCTGATATTCATTGTGATATTCCTGAATTGAATGGTGATAACTATAAAATATGGAAAGATAGAATTCTCCTCCAATTAGGGTGTATGGGCATTGATTATGCAATCCAAAAGGATGAACTACTTACACCTATTGAAACTAGCACTCAGGCTGAAATTACTCTTTATGAATGTTGGGAGCGATCTAATCGCCTCATCATGATGTACATAAAGATCAAAATTTACCCTAGTATTCGTGGTTCTATTGGAGAGTGTGATCATGTTAGGGATCTATTGAAGGCTATTGATGAAGAATTTGAGTCTTTAGATAAAGCCCTAGCTAGCACCTTAATGACTAAGTTATCATCAATGAAGCTCACAAGTGTTAGAGGTGTGTGTGAGCACATCATGCGAAAGAGGGACATTGCGGCTCAACTGAGGTCTCTTGAGGTTGAAATGTCCGAGTCTTTCCTTGTGTATTACATACTTAATTCTCTTCCACCTCAATATAGACCCTTTAAAATCTCTTACAACATATATAAGGATAAATGGTCTATCAATGAACTTCTGACCATGCGTGTTCAAGAGGAAGGGAGGTTAATAATGGAATTGGGTGAAAGTGCACATATGGCAATAGAAGGAAGGAATAGAGGGCAAGCCAAACAAAAAGGAAAGGGTAAAATACTTGTCCGTATTGAGAAAAAAAAGGATTTCAATCCCAAGTGCTGCTTTTGCAAAAAGAAAGGGCACATAAAGAAGGATTGTGCCAAATTTAAGGCTTGGCTTATAAAGAAAGGTATTTCAATCTCCTTTGTTTTTTATAAATCTAACATGGTTGATGTTTGTCATAACACTTGGAGGATTGATTCTGGTGTTACAATCCATATTTCCAATACCTTGCAGGGTTTTCTAAACCATAGGAAGCCAGTGGGCAGTGAACAATGCATCTATTCAGGCGACAAGATGCGTTCATATATGGAAGCTGTTAGGACAAGCAAATTAGTTTTAAATTCTGGTTTTGTTTTGAATTTGGAAAGAACATTTTATATTCCAAGTTTTCTCAAGAAATTTGATTTTAGTTTCAATAGTTGTACATATGGGATATTCTTTTAACTTTTCAAATATATCATTTGGTTTGTATCATGAATTTAATCATGTCGGGAATGGTACAATGATTGCTTCCCGAATTAATTTGCAAGAAAATGTTTTTCATAATACAATGCATGTCCAAAGTAATGCTGGTATTAAAAGATGCTTTATGAATGAACAATCCTCTATGTTGTGGCATCGAAGATTGAGACATATTTCCCTTAAAAGAATTAAAAAACTAGTGAATGATGGAGTACTTAATACTCTAGATTTATTGATTTTGATGTTTGCGTGGACTGCATAAAGGGAAAGCAGACCAACATGAAAAAGAAAGGTACTAAGAGGAGTTCAAACATATTAAAGATCATACATACAGACATTTGTAGTCTAGAAATGGACATTTATGGTCAGAAGTACTTCATCTCATTTATAAATGATTACTCGCGATATATGTATCTCTATTTTCTTCATAACAAGAATAAAGCATTAGATGTCTTTAAGATATTTAAAACGGAAGTAAAGAAACAATGTGGTAAGTAAATAAAGATCGTGAGATCAGATAGAGGTGGAGAATTTTACAGTAGAGACACTGAGGGTGGACAAGCACCTAGCCCATTTGCGAAGTTTCTTCAAGAGCACGGGATAATCGCTCAATACACTATGCCTGGGTCTCCGAACCAAAATGGTGTGGCAGAAAGAAGAAACTGAACATTAATATACATGGTCTGGAGTATGCATAGCAGCTCTAATCTTCCTAAATCTTTATGGACTGAAGCTCTTAAAATGGTGGTGTAAATATTAAATCGAGTTCCAACCAAGGCTATTCCTAAAACACCATTTGAGTTATGGAAAGATTGGAAACTGAGTTTGTGACATATAAGTGTTTGGGTATGCCCTTCTGAAGTAAGAGTTTATAATCCACAAGAAAAGAAACTAGATCCAAGGACTATAAGTGGGTATTTCATTATATATGCTGAAAGGTCCAAAGGGCACAGATTTTATTGTCCATCTCATAGTACTAGGTTTGTGGAATCAAGAAATACAAAGTTTCTTGAGAATGACTTCATTAGTAGGAGTGATCAATTTCAGGACTTAGTTCTTGAGAAGGATCATTGTGACATACAAACTCCTACTTCACGTAATAGATTGATTGTCATTAATGGCATCCCTCAAAGTCAAATGGGTGGTGAACAACCAATCATTGAAGTTCTACAAGCTGCTGATGACAATCTAGTAGATCTGATTGTTTAGCAATCACCACAGGTTGTTGAGTAACAAGTTGTACAAGCACATCCTCAGGAGGACGCTAATAAAACATTAAGAAGATCAACTAGAGAAAGGAAATCAGCCATACCTAGTGATTACATTGTGTATTTACAAGAAGCTGACTATAACATTGGAGCTGAAAATGACCCTAAAACGTTTTCATAACCTATGAGTTGCAATGAATCTCAATTATGGTACAATGCTATAGTAGACGACAGGAATTCTATGGCATCTAACAAAGTCTGGGATCTTGTCAATTTGCCTAATGATGCAGAGGCCATTGGATGTAAATGGGTCTTTAAGATAAAAAAGGACTCATTAGGCAATGTTGAAAGATATAAAGCTAGATTTGTTGCCAAAGGATTTACTTAACAAGAAGGAATTGATTACACAGAGACCTTTTCTCCTGTATCTAAAAAGGATTCCTTACAAGTGATTATGGCATTGGTTGCCCACTTTGATTTGGAACTACATCAAATGGATGTGAAAACAACGCTTTTAAATGGAGACCTAGAGGAAGAAGTTTATATGAAACAACTAGAAGGATTCTCCTCTAGTGATGGTGAGAATTTAGTGTGTAAGCTTAAGAAATCCATATATGGATTGAAACAAGCCTCCTGTCAATGGTATTTGAAATTCTATGATATCACCTCTTCATATGGTTTTGTAGAAAATATCATAGATCAATGCATATATCTGAAAGTTAGTGGGAGTAAAATTTGTTTCCTTGTTTTATATATGGATGATATTTTACTCGCCACAAGTGAAAAAGGTTTGCTATATGAGGTGAAACAGTTCCTTTCTAAGAATTTTGATATGAAGGACATGGGTGAGGCATCTTATGTCATTGACATTAAGATCCATCGGGACATATCTCAATAAATTTTAGGTTTATCCCAAGAAACCTATATTAATAAGGTCTTAGAAAGATTTAGGATGAAAGATTGTTCATCGAGTATAGCACCTATTATGAGGGGTGATAGGTTCAATTTGGACCAGTGCCTGAAAAATGAGCTTAAAAGGGAACAAATGAAAAATATTCCATATGCTTCTGCAGTAGGGAGCCTAATGTATGCTCAGGTTTTTACAAGACCTGACATTACATTTGTTGTTGGAATGTTGGGAAGATATCAAAATAACCCAAGTATAGACCACTGGAGAGCTGCTAAAAAGGTGATAAGGTACTTTCAAGGGACCAAAGATTACATGCTTATATATAGACAAACTGATAATCTCGAAGTAGCTGGTTACAAGGATTCGAATTTTTCTGGTTGTGTTGATTTACGAAAGTTAACATCTGGATATGTATTTATGTTTGCCAGTGGAGCCATATCTTGGAGGAGTTCAAAGCAGACTTTGACTGCAACTTCTACCATGGAGGTTAAGTTCGTTTCTTATTTTGAGGCTACATCACATGGTGTATGGTTGAAGAGTTTCATATCTGGGTTTAGAATTGTGGATTCCATTTCTAAACTATTAAGAAAGTGCTGTGACAATTCAGCTGCAGTTTTCTTGGCCAAAAACAATAAGAGTGGTAGTCGAAGTAAACATATCGACATTAAGTATTTGGCAATTAGGGAACGTGTCAAAGAGAACAAAGTAATTGTTCAACACATTCACACTGAATTAATGATTGCCGATCCTTTAACAAAGGGCATGCCACCAAAGAGTTTTAAAGATCATGTTGCTAGAATGGGACTTGGTTCTATTATGTGATTTATGTATGTACTTTCACGAAACTCTTATTAATTTGTTGTTTTTCTCATTCTGGTGTACACATTTTTATTTTGAGAATAACAAATATTATGGACCTAGAATAAACATCAAGGTTTATTCATTTAGTTAAAGTGGAATAAGAAATAAGATGCATTGTGATACATGAAAGATAATACTCATATTTAGAGGACTTATTGCCATGATTCGTGAATTTGGTTTCTTTAATTGAGTAGAGGTTTTATGATTTTTAGATTACATCTACGACCCCAAGTGGGAGACTGTTATCTGTTGGTTTCCTTTTGATGGGTCGTGTCTGCTCATTGTGAAACCTCATGACCTTTTGATCCATCACGTCCTTCTGTTGTTTTGATGGAAGACAACAAGGAATATAAAAAGATTGGATCCCCAGGCTTAGCATTATTCTGCATACACCATCTCTTTTATTTGCTAAAAGCTTAGAAGAGCCCTCTCATATTTGTTCAAAATCTTTCAACATCAATGGCAGGAGGTATGTGATAATATTCCGTATTTTTATTTTTCTATAATAGACATGTATATAGATTATTATCATGTCTAACAGAGAGTTGATTCTTCCTTTCATCACTACTGATAAAATACAGTGTTGCTTACTGATGTGTATGTGAATCTGGACCATTTTACTCTATTCTTCATGAGTGTAAAATAGACGCGTTAAGCTGTCTAGACTCTTTGCGTATATTGTCTGGACTTGCATGCACTTTCATGATCAAAGAAGGAAATAGTTTGGTAAAGAATACCTACTTGAAGAATAGATGGCAACTTCATGGATAGCAAAGGACACATTGCTAATGTCGACAAGCCACAAAACTAAGTATACCAGCAATTGAATTCTCCACTCAAGTTGCGTCATTCATTTGATTGTAGATGAAAAGAAATTATAAAACTATCAGAGTCCAAAAGGTCCAGCTACTTGGCTTAAAGATGCATCGTTCCTTCTAAATGCAATGGGTGCTTGGAAATAGACAATTTATCACAGAGCTAGAATAACAGTTGTTATAAAGTTTGTTAGTATAATTTAAGCCTGTTTCATTCTATTTCTTTTTTATTTTTGATTTTTATTTCTAAATTTAATAAAAAATTTGTTCATTCGATTTTTTATTCAAATTTTATGAAAACTATAAAACTAGTATTTTCTGGTAGCTCAAGAGGGTGGGTCGCATTCATGTCTACCCCACAACTCCAATTAGGAACGAATTAGGCTACTGTTTTCTTATAATATAAATTACAATCTACTAAATATATACCATTTAATTCTTTAATATATTAATCATTAATAAGAATTATGAATAATTTTATTTGATTTAATTATTTATTTTTTTGGTAATTAAATTAAATAAAATTAATTTAGAAATTATTAATAAATATAATAAATTTAAAATATCTATT
>JAOTJB010036837.1:0-10162 GCA_027123815.1 Erythroxylum minutifolium
ATGAACTAAGATTTATGGAATTTGGAGAGTTATAGACATTTGACTAGTGCACGATCGATAATGAAAATAACAACCTTATATTTAAGGTCAACGAGTATAACTGTATTTACATAGTCTTGGAAGCCCTCGCCAATATGCTTGTTATTAAATCTTTCCCCTTTAGCTTCTAAAAAAAGGTACAATTGAAGTCCCCCATTGTTAGTTATGGTAATTAGATAAAAGTATTTAGAGAATTTAGGTAATCCCATAGGAAGCTCATTTGAAATTTGTGGTTAGCAGCATATACAAAAAATAGAGAAAAACATTCACTGTTCAAATAATTTTCCAGGTGAGAGCACTAACCAGTAAATGTTTTTTATAGGATCCTTACTCTTTTGTATTAAGTGGTAAAGACTAGAGTAAGGACGATAGGAGGCGATACAAAAAAATTTCTATCAATATTAAGCTATACTAAGGCTCCTTATTAAGCCCTTTTTGTTTGTAGTTATTGACGGATGAGCTCATCAAGAATATTCAAGGGGATGTGCCTTGATGTGTGTTATTTGCAGATGATATTTTCTTAGTGGATGGAAAAAGGAGGGTGTCAATATCAAGCTAGGACAATAGAAGGATATGTTAAAGTTGAAGGATTTTAAATTAAGAAGGACTAAGACTAAATACTTAGAGTGCAACTTTTTAGGTTATAGCGTGGCTTTTGATGTGGAAGTAAAGATTAGTTCAAACTTTATACCGTAGAAAGATTGTCTTAAGTACCTAGGGTTTTTCATCAAAAGCAATGGAGAGATTAATAAATATATTGTCCATCGTATCAGATTGAGGTGGGTTAAATGGAGAAGTGCATTAAGAGTTTTATGTGACAACAAGATACCACTCAAGCTCAAAGGTAAATTATATCATTTAGTGATTAGGCCAACTACGTTATATAGGGCAGAGTATTGACCCAACAGATAAGGGCATAATCATAAGTTAATGGTGACAAAGATAAGGATGCTACATTAGATTTATAACCTTACTAAAAGAGGTATGATCAAGAATGTATTGGTTAGAGACAAATTAAAGGTGGCCAGTATTAATGAAAAATTAAGAAAGACAAGGCTTAGGTGGTTTGTTCATGTAAAAAGAAGACACCCTAATGCTTCAATGAGAAGATGTGAGAAAATAGTACTTAAAGATTGTAAGAGGAAAAAAAATAAAGGCTTAAGAAGAACTGGGGGGTAAGTGATTAAGAATGATATGGGTTTGTTGGAGCTTATTAAGGATATAGCCTATAATCGAAAACTTTAACATAGCAGTATATGAATAAAGGATCTTATTTAGAGGGGTATTTCTCATTCTCTTAGGTATTTTAAACATTTCTTAAGAGTCCTTACATTAATTTTATTGATCACATAGTACTTCACTCCTAGTTATTTAGCCTAAGTAGTTTCTTACTTAGTTTAATTACCTTATTTTAATGGTTAATTTAATTTATTTTTATACTTGTTTTTTTAGTTTGTGTACTTATTTTATCTTTTTTTTAATCTTTACCATGTTCTATATAAACTATATTATGTAGTGCATTACATATTTATATTTTTTATTTATATTTTACGTTATCATTATTTTACATTACATATGGGTCTGTTAGAAATAGCCTCTTTACTAGGTAGGGGTAAGATTGTATACTACTAGACTTCCTCAGACCTTGTATTTTAGTGGGACTTTCACTTAGTGTTATTGTTGTTACTGCTATTGTAATCAATAATTATTCTACCATTCAAGTATGGTTGATGGAATGAGATGATTTCCTAATCTTTTGTAAACGCCTTAAATACATGAATGACTTATAGTTCATATAATTATAAATTATCTATTATGTCATAGGCAATTCATTCCTTTAACATTTTTTGTCAGAATTATAGAGAGAGATAAAGGGCTTAGTGCTTTTTTCTTTTGGCTTTCCTTATAGGTTTATTCTTTATGCTTAGATTGCTTTTATTTAGTCCATTCTCCTTTGGCTATTAAGAGATCTAGTATATCTAATTCACCCTTAAGAGAATCCACTTGTATTTGTTCTAGATCATATTGCTTTTCACCAGGCTTGTATAGGGAGCATGATTCTCTTTTTTTTCAATTTATATTTAGAGCATATTTTTGGTCAGTATAGCTATCTTATTTAGAGAGGTTCCTTGGGTTCCTGACAAATTCCTGATTAATCATATTTTGTAGTTTTCTTGACTTGACTCTTTAGTGATTTCAGGTACCATTGAATCAATTAATTTTTGAGGAGTTAGGCTGGCAACATTATTAAGGATGGAGTAAATTGGACCTATAATATTATTATGGTTAGGACAAATAAGATTTTATGAGTTTGCTAATGCATTAGTTATATTCTTAGAACTAATTATAGAGCCATCTCCACTGAGATTACTAAGCAATTCATCCACAAACCTTGAGGTAATTCTTTTACCTATTACTCCCCCTTCCTTATGATTGTTTAAAGTGATAGGTTTTTATTAATAGCTTATCTCAATATCATCTTCCATCGATTCCTTAGAGTCATTTAACCTTAAGATTTTTATAGATTTAGGGAGTGTTAAGCTTATATTAACCTCTATACATATTCTAGCGAATGCTAAAATCTTCACTGTAGTTTTTTTAGTCAAAGTATATGATTTTGTTAATTAAACTTGCTAAGTATTTAAGATTAGTAGTTGTCCAATATTTTAGAAGTAAGTTATAAAATTTTATCCCTGTTGTAATTTATTTCAACTTCATATCCTTGAGGTTTATTCTAGGCCTCATTTAACCAAAAGAAGGGTTTACCTTGAATATGCCAATGTTTTGTTTCTATAATCCTTTGCATATATTGAGTATTAGCAAACTTAGAAAAAAAAGGTCTTCCTCTTTAATGAGTATGTTTGTAAGCTCAAACTTCTTCTAGTTTGGAAGTGCTTATATTTATCCTATAAGAAATGAAAACCTTTTCCTTGAAAAGAACCTTGCATGGGTAGCTACCCTTTTGATTTCTCCCAACTTTAAAATCTCAATAGGGGAGCTATAATCTTAATGTTAAAGTAAACGATAACTGTAAAAGCGAGGAATATAAGTTTGTATAAGGAAGAAAAATCAACAAACACTTGGATCTAGGTTTCCTTAAATCTTATGATTTTAAAGAGTTTTAGGGGCAAGGTGTTTGAGTCTAAATCAATGAGAAAAAGATCTCCTCCCTTGATTCTAAGCCTCTATTAGATTCCATTAGGAAAAAAATCAAGAATTGGTTAAACCAATGTTTGAGGTATAAAGGTAAACTTTAGTTGATAGTTGCTATACTTAACAACCTCTTAATATACTGGTTCTCATATATGGCCCTTCCTTAAGTAATAATAAAAGAGATATATAGAAAGATAAAGGAATTACTATGGGGTGGAATAAGTAACAATAAGAAGCTTTTTAAAGTTAAATGCGCTGATATATGCAGGCCTAAAAACTGTGAATGGCTAGAAATTTGTTAAACTCCTAAGCAAAGCCTTAATTTGAAAGAGATTTGAGAAGCTATTCAAGGATAAAGAAGATATCTAAATTAAATTAATAGAAGGAGACCATCTAGACTATTCCCACTAACCACAAGATTTCTTGGACATTTTAGCAAATTCTTATAGCAAGGGAGTAGATTTGACCTTATATCAATCACAAAATAGGCAATGGGAGAGATACTTTTTTCTAATTTGATTAGTGGCATTCTCAAGAACCTTCATATAAACTACCTATCTATAACTACTTGAAGATTCTAATTCCCCATAGGAGAAAAGATTAGTGAATTGATTAAAGAAAATACATAGTCCTAGCCATTTTACTCCTGTAGGGTTATCATTGAAATGCTCAACAACTTACTTGTGTATCCTTTAAACTACTCTAAGCTTGGTGAGATTCAATAGATAACAAATAAAACAAAGTGCTTTAGTCTCAAATCCTATAGAATACCACTACTAAAAGCTTATAATACCATAATTAAACCTTAGTACAAGCTGGTATAGGATTCATACACCTTGCTTAAGTTTTTATCCTTTGGTTGTCAATTAATGGTATAATAGCTACCAAATATTCTTTAAAATCCCATGTCCCTAACCTCATGTATGAACAATATGAGAATAGCTATAAAAGTCTTAATAACATATTCTTTCAATTCAACTTCTCACAATGGATTTGGAACAAATTGCTTGTACACCTGGGAACAATCACAATAAAACTGAATGGAAGTAGATAATGAATTGGGCCACTAAACCGAGAGTAAAGAGAAATTTGATGTTAAGATCTTTGTGAGCTGTATTAGTGCCACTATCTATTACTTTTGAAAGGAACGAAGCAAAAGACTACATAGGAACCCTCCGACACAAACGTAGATCATTTATAATAGAATTTTCCTTTATTTTCACTATACTATAAAGTAGTCAATGGTCAGTGTAAGCTAAGACTCGAGATGAGAATTAGAGAGTCTTTAAGGAAGATATACTTAATTATAGTTTAAAGATTCATTCTATTCCAAGTTAGTTAGTTCAATTTTTGTTAATCACTTTTGTTTGTGACAATTTGTACTATGTAAAAGGCATTGTACTCTTCCCTTTTATTAATGTCAATTCCTTAGTTTCCAAAAGAATTCATAGTAAAAAGACACAAATCAGTTTTGAATTGTTAATTTTGAAAAAGATAATCAATGATATGTAAAATATTTTTAAAATCACAATTTTGAAACCTTAATTCACCAAAAAAAAACTCAATTCATTTTAAGATATAGGACATGTTATGAAATAAAAAGAATAAATAGTTGTAAAAGTATGAAGATAGGGCCAATTAATCACCAATTTGAAGAAAATTTCAAGAATTTATGAAAATCCCTAAAGCAAAAAGATTAGAGTTTACCTTAAGAAGGGTTGGATGAATTGAGGCCATAAGACAATGGAACTTGAGCTTGTTGATTATATGGAAGCCTGCTAGAGCTAAGAAAGTTTCCTAAGGTTCATTAGAGTAGAAGGAGTGATATTAGAGAAGATTGAGGCAACAACGATAAGATGAATAGTGAAATGGATAAAGAAAAGTTACTTTTGGAGGTTCTTCTTATGAATGGAAAAAATTATAAAAGGAAGAATGCATAAAAGAGGATGAATACATAAATAAAAGGATGACAGTAGAGGATGAATGCCATAACAGGGAGAGTCTCAAAGATTTTTTGATGTAAAAGATGATAGAAAAAGGATACATTTTTGTTTTAAAACAACTATATATTGGAAAACTAGAGAGAGCTAGTGGTCAACCAATAAAGGTTATAGGTCTACCCATAACATTAAACAACATCCTAACAAACTCATTAGAATAAAAGTTTATAAAGGGAAAGGTTATGTATGTGATCCATGAAAGGATATTAGTCAACAAATAAGAGTTTATGTTTAATTAGTATATATAACCAAACTTATAGCAAACTCACTAGAAAGAAAAATATTATAAAATGTGGGAACATTGGTTTATTATAAAAGGATATTGGTTGACCAATATGACTATATGGACGACTAGATAAGTGACTAGACCACTAACAAACTCATTGTCAATTAGATAATAGGGAAAAAGTTATTACTAGGACTCAATAGTCTTTGTGGGATCGATAATTGGTATTCAGAGTCTTATACCATACAATTATAAGTGCAATTACCTTGGAAAATCTATAAAGTAAAGGAATTGGTTTATATATAATCATTATACTAGTCCACCAAGATTGTGGCATCATTTTTTTGGTACTAGGATATTAGGAAAATTTTGCCCTATTAATTTGGTCAGTATTTTCTTTTGTGTTTATCTTATTTCTTTTGTTTATTTTATTTTTAGACTTTTTAATCTTTTGTTACCTTATTGCTATTTCAAGGGACTAATTTGTTTATGACTCAAAGTAATTTATCACAATTTATTGAGAGAGACCTAAAAATTAAAAAAATAGCTCTTTAAAAATCTTAAACAAGGCTTAAAAAATTGTAAAAATAGTGGGAGCGAGAACTTAAGAACATGTAATTAGAAACTATATCATAACAACAAAAAACTATGTTTGAGTAAATAAGGCCATCGTTAACTTGAATTGATTTTGGTACCATCTGACCATCTATTACAGCCAATAACTTTAAGATTAAACCAAATGTCATTTCGATGGTGTAACAGTTTGTTCTATTTTATGGGTTATAAGATGAGGACCTGAACTCTTATATAGCTAATTTCTTAGAGATCTATGACTTGTTTAAGATTAACAAAACCAATGATGATGCATTTAGATTAAGGTTGTTCCCTTTCTTATTAAGGAGCCAAGGTAAATAGTGGCTAAATTATCTTTCTAAATGATTTATTTAAATATGTGATCAAACGGCTAAAAAGTTCCTTATAAAGTACTTTCCACACCAACTAAGCCAAGAAAAAGAGGAACATCTCTTTTTATACCCAAATTGAGTCAAAAATATATAACATATGTGAAAGATTTAAAGATTTGTTGGGAAGATGTTTGTACTATAGACTTTTGATTTCATTACAAGTTCAGAAATTTTATAATGTTTTTAATCCTTTAATTAGGAAAATGATAGAAGCAATAGCTAGAGGAAATTTAAATAGAAAGATGCTTAAAGCAGCCTAAGAGTTAATTGAAGAAATGGTTATAAATAGTTATAAGTACAATTCCATAAGAGCAAAACCTAAAAAGCTAGGTAGATTTAATGATGAAGATGTAGTTAGATCTTTGAAAGTTTGTATTAAAGCTCTTAGCAAGAAGATTGGTGGATTATCAGTCACAAAATAATAGCTCAATGATGCAATATGAGTTATGTAAAGGAGGGCATACAGGCTAGGATTGTCAAACAGTAAACTTGGTTGAACATTTTGACTTTATGATCAATTTACCTTCATCCCAAAATAACCTATATAACAAAATGTACAACTTAGGTTAAAGGAACCACTCAAAATTTTATTGAGGACATAATTGGAAACAAAGAAAGAACCCTCTACTAGGATTTAAACTACACCATCCTTCACAAGTGAAAAAGCCTATCTTAGAAGATATCGTGAAAAAAAAATTATTTAGCCATTTAAAGTTTGCTTTCAAGCCATTAAAGCTTCATTAAGGAACCAAGAGTATTTTATTCACAATACAAAAAAAAAGAGATCTTACCAAGTTAATTTTTAAGAGAACAAAAGGAGGCCTGCGACTAAGATAAATCCAAAGGAGCATGTAAAGGAAGATTCTTTTTGAAATGGAAAAGACTTAAAAGAGGATAAGAAACAAGTTTAGGAGGAGAAGATTGAGAAGAAGGATAAAGAGAAATGAAAAGACAGCAAGCAACTTAATCACGTGGAGGAGTTTATTCTTACTATTCTGTACCCAACAAAATTGAGGAAGGGTCAAATGGAGGAACAATTTAGTGAATTTTTGGAACTATTTAAACAAATCCATATTAACTTAACTTTTGTTGAGGCTCTTTTGTAGATCTCAAAGGATGCTGAATTTTCAAAATAAATGCATTCGAATAAAAGGAAGTTAAAGGAGCTATTAATAATGACACTAAACAAGGAAAGTTTCGCCATAAATAAACCACCTAAAAAACTTAAAGATCTAGGGAATTTTACTATCCCGTGCTTAATTGTTAGTTTATCAATTAAAAAATCTTTGTCATATTTATGAATTAGAATTAATTTAATGCCCTATAAGTTATTTAAGAAATTAGGGTTAAAATAACCTAAACTAACTAAAATGAGTATCATGTTAGCAGATAGGTCAATTAAGTATGCTCGAGTCATAATTGAGGATGTGCTAGTTAAGGTTGACAAATTTATATAACTATAAGATTTTGTCATATTAGATATAAATGAAGATATCAAATTACCTTTTATATTAGTTTGGCCCTTTTTAGCTACTGCTAAGGAAATAATTGATGTAAGTTATGATAAATTGATTCTTAAAGTTAAAGATGAAGAGATCAACTTTAGGATATCCAATGTTTTAAGATATTTATTGCTTTAAAGTATTCTATTAAAAAGAACATTACTTTTTTTGGATGGGATTAAATTTTTATTTTAGATGTTACTATAGAAATTATTAGTGACAACCTGTTAGAATTATGCTTGGTTTAAAGAGAGGTCAATTATTTTATTTTAGATTTTAATTATATCTATATTAATATTATGGTTTAATTCACTTATTTTATAGTTATATGGGTGTTAGTTTTCTTGTTTCATAGCTTAGGTATGTTTGTGAATTTTGATGTTAGAAGGTAGGTAGGGAATTAACTAAAAAAGTTGCAGAGAGTTACATTCCCTTTAACACGCTTATGTTAATAGCTATGTTTAGCTATATGCCAATGTTAAGAAGAAACACAACTATATTCCATCGAGAAAAGAGTTTTCAAAAAGTCATAGAAAGATACATTGATATAAATGTCTTTATATTTGTGATAGTGTTGTTGGAAAATCATTGTAAGTTACTTACGTATCCATCAACATGCTAAGTTTCCAAAACCACATAAGTTATTTAAGAAAAAAAAAAGATACACAGTTACAATAAGCTTGTAAAGGATACCGTATTAAATTTTGTTACATTTTTTAATGTTCGCAAAAACTTATAAAAAGTTACATGCCTTATGACATATTAATTGTAGCACCCCACTTCCACCGAGCATAATTCCATACATCCCGAAGACATTTGGACACACACCCTAAGAAAGCGAAATGCTAGAGCAGCCAAACATAACTCATTGTAAATTTTTTTCCTCAAACATCACACGCATTTTTTTAAAAAACCACTAATCATTAATGGCCAATTTTATTTAAAACAATTTCGATCACAATTGTCATAAAACAATGTAGACATTGCAAAATTTCATAAATCATTTGGGTCCTTTACAAATTCAAAACACTTTCAGTCAAAAAGCCATTACACATCAGAATTATTCACATACAATGGTACAATATTTGCGGAATACATTCTTTAAGACAAAAATAACATAAAAACGTATTTAGACGCTAACTGATCTCGACCTCTATCTCTTACTTAAAAGCAGTGGTTAGAATCTAATTGATTTAACTGGGTGTATCCTCTGAGCCTGAAAAATATGATGAAAATTTAGGTGAGTTTTGTGAACTCAGTGAGTGAACCATTCTCGATGGCTCACTCAAACACGTAGCACTTCAATTCAAGTAATCACGTAATTTACATCATTTTGCTGATCAATATGTTGAATCACATACACTTCATATTCACTTAAGTCATCTTTCACATTCATAAATCATTCAAACATTTCATTTTAGCCATATAATCATACTTATCACATAAATATGCAATGGTCATGAGACTCACTTTCAATTGTTATTATCGTGACTGAATGCCTATAACTGCCCCATGTCCATTGTGGATACGGGGCTCATTAATAACTGTCCCTTATTTGTTGGAGATATAAGGCTCATTTTACATAGTGAGCCAGAGGCTCTTACCACATTATGAGCTTTAAGTTCTTTTTCACTTTCTGAGCTTTAAGCTCTTTTTCGGTGGCTACTCCGGTCATAACAGCCTTTATCTTTTATGCATTTATGTAATGAAATGCATTATATTCACATATTTTGAAACAATCACTAGTGCTCAATTTTCCACATTCACCTTCACATATATTCATTGGATCGATGTCTAACATTTAACAATAATGTTGAGAATCACTTAGTTCAGTCCAATTCACATAGAATGCGCACTTCCTATGTTCTCACATTTATCAAACGCCTCGGACTATTAATGTCTGGAATTGTATCAATCACATTCACATTCAGTAGTAATTTAAGACAGAAATTTAAAACAGAACAAGCAATGAAAGTGATACCATCTAGGTCAACTCATAGTACGCTCCAGATTAGCATTAGCTTCCATGATCCAAAAATGACTAGCTACTGATGTTCTATCCTTTATATCGACATTATGCAATACACATATTACACACACATTATTAATTGCTCAATCATATAAGCATTCAATTATACACATACGTATATGTGTAATATATAACGCATGCTTATATTGACAATCTCAGGTATATTTCTTGATTCACATCTCATAATCATTTAATAACATCTTTCAATCATGATTTAATATCTAATGCACTTTACTCACTTTAAATCA
>JAOTJB010036874.1:0-10160 GCA_027123815.1 Erythroxylum minutifolium
TAAAATCAGCCAACAAATAGGAAATCCATTTTAACTCACAGACCTTAGTAGAGAGGCTGTGATATTCAACCTCTGCAGAAGATTGAGAAACAGTAGACTATTTTTTAGTCTTCTAAGAAATCATGGCATCACCTAAAAATATACAGAAATCTATTAAGGATCTCCTACTAAAAAGAAATGCAGCCCAATCTTCATCACAAAATAGTGAATAGGAATTGTTGTAAGGAAAAAACAAACCTATAGATGGAGACTGTTTCAGATACTTAAGCACATGAAGGGCAGCTGTCCAATGCTGTTTAGTAGGGGCCTGGACAAACTGACTCAACTGTTGAGTCGCATGAGTGATATCTGGCCAGGTGAATCCAAAATAAAGGAGACGCCCAACCAGCATTCGATACCTGTCTAGATGCACCAATAAAGGAGAGCTAGCATCATCAAAAGGACAATGGAGATATAAAGGAGTGGCTGCCCTTTTGAGCCTGTCAAACCTGTATCCTTAAGGATATCCAACACATATTTTCTCTGATTCACATACAAGTCATTATCAGATTTAGCAAGTTCCAATCTAAGAAAATATTTTGCAGACCCCATGTCTTTAATAGTAAAATGGTCATGTAAAATCTACTTTACTTGTTGAACACAAGTCTCTGTTAAACCCATGATCAACATATCATCAACATACAATAATAGCAATATAATCAGTCCCTTCTGATTTAATCATAAACAGATTGCACAAAATTCTGCTTGCAAAAAGAAATAGTAAGCTCATGATTCCATTGGCGTGAAGCTTGCTTAAGACCATACAAAGACCTCCTCAAACGACACACTTGATTGGGGTCAACCTTGGTATAGCCTTGAGGAGGTAACATGTACAACTTCTCATCAATATAACCATGTAAAAAGTCATTATTTATGACTAACTAATGTAAAGGCCACCCTTTTGCAACAACAATAGCTATAAAAAGTCTCACAATAACCATCTTGGTAACTGGAGAAAAACAGTCAGTGTAATCAACCCCTTTAATTTGATTATAGCCTTGAGCTACTAACCTAGCCTTATATCCATCAATAATCCCATCAGGTTTAAGTTTAACCTTATACACCCATTAAAAACCTATAGCCTTTTTACCCCTTGGTAAACTAGTAAGATATCAAGTATGATTGCTATCAAGAGCTTCCAACTTAACCCCCATAGCAGCCAACCAAGTTGGATTAGTTTGAGCTTGCTCAAAAGAATTAGGTTCCTTAAGATTAAACACATTTGCTAAAAAGGACTGATAAGTTGAGGTAAGATGTGAGGAGATTAGAAAGAGATATGTGGGAGGTGTATAAGAAGAGGAATCAGGTATATTAGGAGAAGTATAATGAGCAATATTAGTAACAGATGAATATGAAACAAAATCATTCAACCAATTTAGTCGTTAGGTCACACAAGTACTCCTCTGAATAGGAGCTGGGCTCTGTGTAATATCAGTGGAACAAGGTGTATCAGATGAAGGTGGAACTGCTGAATTTGATGGACCAACAGTAAGAATTTTATGAGGTGATGATTCTTGAAATGCAAAAGGTGTTTAAGACATCCAGATTAGGCAAAGGAACTAATTCTGAATCTGAAGAAATAGACTGAAATGGGAATATGTTCTCATAAAAAACAACATCCCTGTAAATGAAAATATGACGATGTTGCATATCATAAAGTTTGTAAGCCTTTTGGCTTGAAGAATAACCAAGGAAAACAGATTTGAAAGCCCTAGGAGCAAACTTATCTTTATGAGGAGATGTGTTGGAGGCATAACATAAGCAACCAAAACTTCTCAGAAAATTTTAATAAGGTTCTTTATGGAATAGAGCATAATAAGGAGACTTCCAGTTAAGAACAGCAGTTGGAAGTCTATTAATGATATATGTGGCTATTAAAATTGAATCTCCCCAAAACTGCTTTGGCAAATGAGACTGAAACATAAGGGCTCTAGCATTTTGTAACAAATGTCGATATTTTCGTTCAATAACTCCATTTTGTTGTAGAGTATAAGGAGAGGTTTTCTGGTGTATAATTCTATGGTTGACAAGAATTTCTTGACAACTATGACTTAGGAATTCTGTTCCATTGTCTGTTCTGATGATTTTCATTGTAGCATGAAACTGATTTTTAATAAGTTTAAGGAATTTATCTAAGAAGGAAGATGTTTGACTTTTGTATTTGAGTAAATAGACCGAGGTTGTTCTAGAAAAGTCATCTACTATGGTAAAATTGTAATGAGCTCTACTGATTGACCCCTACTTATAAGGACCCTAAAGATCCATATGCAACAGTTTAAAACATGTAAATGTACTAATACTACTCTTAAGAAAAGGAAGTCTAGTTTATTTAGAAAGATGGCACACATCACAAGGTTCTTTCATAAATTTCAGTTCATTAAAAGAACATTGCAACCGTTGCATTACAGTAAGAGATGGATGACCCAATCTTTGGTGCCAAAAACCATTAAGAATAACACTATGACAGTGTACTAGATTATTTAAATGATTATCTAAAAGTGTGGTGTAAGACAAAATAGTGCTTTTTTGAAATAAATATTTGTCAAGACCATATAATCTTGCATTTAACTTTCTAATTGCTAAGACCTCATCAGTCACAATGTCCTGCAGAACACAAAAGGTTGCATAAAAGGTAAATTTGGTAGGAGATTGACAAGCTAGTTTATTAACAGAAAGTAAGATATATTTGAACGAAGGTACATGTAAAGAGGATGACAGACTAAGATTATCACAAAGGATAATATCCCCTGTGAAATCTACTGTCTTAACTGTGCCATTCGATAGCTGAAGAAGAGTGAATTCAGTAACTGGTCTAGGTTTATCAAACAAACTTAGATCATGGCACATACGTTTTGAAGCACCTATGTCTATTATCCAGGAACCACATTAAATTGAACTAGCTGAACTAAAACAATGGTTGAGAATGCTACCTGCAAAGTCATTATAGTGTACGAAATTGATGACATCTCCTCCCTTGTCTATCATTTGGATTTGTTTGCCTTTGTTTTTAAAAAAACTCTCAATACCTTGCTGAATCATTGCAGCCATGTCTTGCTTATAGATTGGTTCTTTTGTACCCCTCTCTACTGAATAATCCAAAGGTGAGTCAATCATATTCACAAACTCCTTATTTGTATTTCCTCCTTTCTTATCTTTAGAACTTTTATACCAACCTGGATACCTATAGATCTTGAAGCAGATATCTATTGTATGTCGTTTTGTCTTGCAAAAATCACAGAACATATCTTCCTTGTTCAACTGTTTCTTAGAAACACCTCTGCCAGCCCCATTTGCATTATTGTCACCAGAATTACGCACCGTCATAATATTAGTTATATTCTCAACAAAGGTAATGTTAACCTCCTGTTGTTTTTTAACCCTAACCACCATCGCATAAGCCCTATCTACATGAGGTAAAGGTTCCATCACAAATATCTGACTCCAAGTAGCATCATACTTTTCATTCAATCACATAATAAATTGTATTAATCTATCATTATCCCCAAAATCAACTAACTGCCTTAGGGATCCGCATGAACACTGTCTTAGGGCTCCGCATGAACATTGTGAGATGGGAGCTAAACAGTTCAATTCATCCCACAAACATTTGAGTTTAGTGAAATACCTAGAAATAGACAGTTCTCCTTGAGAAATTGAACTGATTTCTCTCTTGATCTGATACAACAACGGGTCATTACACTCTCCGTGTTGCCGCTTTAACTCTTTCCAAATATCCTTAGCTGAACTCATGTACAAAAAAACTCCACAATGTATGTGGAGATGGCGTTAAGAATCCACGATGTGACCATAAAGTCTACCTGACAGCACCGATCATAGTCTGGTGAGCTTTCTGCCAGTCTTTTACACTTGTTGTTGATGAAATCAAGCTTCAACTTTGCACCTATAACGATTCGCATCGCACGACTTCAAGACAAGTAGTTGTTGCCGCTTAACGGAGTCGTGACGAGAATCATCCCAGGATGATCTGAGTTCTGCAGAAACATCGGATTCTCGTTATCATTTACACTTCCAAATGACAATCTTGAAACACTCATGCGGTCTACCATGATTCAGCTACGGAGAAACGAGGATCGACCTAGTGCCCTGATAATATGAAGAAATCGCAAAAATAAGGATTTCAATTTGTAGACAAATCTGATATAAAAAAATGGGTTACTTTATTCATAAACCAAGATGGGTATATATATACCACCACTGTACATAGTAATAAAATGGTGACTTCCGCTATATTAAACACAACCCAAATAAACATAAATAAAACCTATATAGTAGAAGTTACAAGCTATACAACATCCTATACAGTAGTCTATATAATATAGGATAAATACAGATTAAGATACATTTCTACACCTTCAATAAAAACTAGTGTGATTTGGCTAGATCTGGTAGTTGATTTGTAGAATGATTTAAAGGATTGATTCTCGAAGATTCATTTAGAATTGTCAAACTATAAGAAGGGATATATTCACTGAAGCAAAGAGGATTGTCAGTGACTGACTACTACACTCAATTGAAAATATTATGGGATAAGCTAACCAATCTCAGGACGATTCCTTCATGTACCAGTGATCCAAGGTGCAATTGTGAACCTTTACCAACTGTGAGAAATTTTCAATAAAATGATTATGTGATATGTTTTCTCATAGGCTTAAATGAAAGCTTTTCAAACGTAAAATCTCAGATTATGCTTTTAAATCTGCTCTCAAACATCAATAAAATATTTGTTATGGTTACAAAAAATGAAAGGCATAATACAGTCACAAATTCACCAAATCTTATAGAATTGTCAGCATTTTACAATAGAGTTTATGTGGGAGATGCGAGGAAGAACAATACTACTAGTGAAAACAGATTCACTTCTAAGTGCTCGTATTGTGGTCTTCTTGGCCATACTATTGAGAATTGCTACAAGAAACATGGTTACCAGCCAGGATTTAAACCAAAATCCAAGAATAATGGAAGGTTTGTGAACTTTGCAAATGCCAGTGCTAAAAAGGGAGTGCACTCTAAGAATCATACACAGCCTAATCCAAGTCATGCTAGTACCGTCAACCAAAATGTGCCACCCCAATTCACACCTGAACAATATACAAAGATAATCCAAATGATTCACGAATCACCTGCCAGTACAATCCAAGCAAATCCACCTACCATCACTCCAATCCAACCAAAGGTTAATGCAATTCAACATGGCTCAGTACCTTATTTTGGCCCTACCAACAATTCAGCAGTTGGCGATAACGGTATATCCATTTCATTCAACATGTGTGTGACCTCTTTACATACACAAGCTTGGATATCAGACATAGGGGCCACATACCACGTAATATGTTCACTGGAATTATTCACAAATTACAAGCGAATTCACGATGTAAATGTGAATTCGCCAAATGGAAGTAAGGTGAAAGTGACACATACAAGAGTTGTAGAGTTAGCAATAAGCATTTGGCTACATGATGTACTTTTTGCACCCATGTTCACATCTAAACTCATCTTCATTTATAAGATAGCTTTTGAAAACAACCTTATCTTTACCTTTTATCATGATATGTGTGTGATACAAGATTTACAAAAGCGGAAGACTTTCGATTGGATCAACTAAATTGCTTAATGGCCTATACCTATTGTTCTCTTCTGATCTTAAACCTTCATTGTTTACTCAGTTGACTTCGTATTGTAGTTCGGTTGCTGTTAATAAAATCTCCCAAGCCGATGTATGGCATTATAAACTAGGTCACTTGTCAAACTCAAGATTGAAGCTATTACAGTCTCTTGATGTTAGTTTTGTATTACTTACCATCATAAACTGTGATATTTGTCACTTTGCAAAGTAGAGAAGGTTACCATTCCCTGTAAGTCACTCTAAGGCAAATAAAGTCTTTGACTTGTTACATGTTGATAAATGGGGTCCAATTAAAACACATTCCATGTATGGACATCGATTTTTTTAACAATTATCGATGATCATAGTCATTATACCTTAGTTTTCTTGTTGAAAGCCAAATCTTTGATTCAATATTTTTGTTCATTTGCGGAAACCCAGTTTGATACCAAAGTCAAGTGCATTAGATAAGATAATGCGTTAGAATTCATCATGCCTAAATTTTATGCTTCCAAAGGTATCATACATCAAACTTCATGCATCTATACCCCACAACAAAACATTATAGCAGAACGAAAATACCAACGTATTCTTAATATGGCAAGAGCACTCAAATTCCAAGCTCGTTTGACTCTTTCTTTTTGGTTGATTGCATACTCATGCTGTGTATCTTATTAATCGCACACAATCTCCCATCCTATACAACAAAACACCCTTTGAGATGCTATACAAAGTAGCCCCATCTTTTTCTTCATTAAAGGTATTTGGATGTCTATGCTATGCAATTACAGTAGCTGAAACTATATCAAAATTTGATCTAAGAGCATCAAAGTGCATAGTCATTGGCTACCCCACTTCTACCAAAGGGTTATATGATCATTGATCTTGCTACCAAAAGGGTACATATGTATAGGGATGTTATCTTTTATAAAAACATTTTTCCTTACAATGATACTACCGGTTTTACAGATGACTTGGTCTTTCCTGCTACCTTAGAGTCCGTCCCAGCTGATCCAATCATCGATGGTTCTGCATATCCTTAGTCTACGCATACATCACCACCACCTCAACCCATTTATACACCTAGTTCTGATCAAACATCTATTTCGGTATCACCTTCAGCCACAAGACCCACCCATAAATCCACTAGAAACATTAAACCACCTTCCCATTTACGTGATTATTACTGTCCACATCTACTTCACCAAGCAATACAACTTCTTCATCTCCTCACAACCTAGCAAAGTCTACACCCTTGACAAATTAACCACCAAACACAAAGCCTTCACCACTTAAATACAACATATTGTTAAGCTCAAAACCTACGTTGAAACTGTTAAACATGCTTGCTGGAGGGAAGCAATGCAAAAGGAGATTAAGGCCTTGCAGGATAATCACACATGGGAGCAAGTTAACCTTCCACCACATAAAAATCCAATAGGATGTAAGTGGATTTATAAGGTAAAGTGGCATGCTAATGGATCAGTCTAGCGTTGTAAGGCTCAGTTAGTAGCCAAGGGATTAATGTAAAAAAAATAAACTCGAATATCTGGAGACATTTTCTCCAGTAGCAAAGATGGCAACTATCCGAATAATGTTGGCCATTGTTGTGACCAAATCTTGGTATATCCACCAGGTTGACATTAACAATGCTTATCTGCATGGTGATATTGACACTGAAGTCTACATGACAATACCCTTTGGTTTTATCCCTCAACGTAAAGGTCAAGTTTGCAAGTTTATTAAATCTCTATATGGACTTAAAATAGGTAGGTCAACAGTGGAACACCAAATTCACATCAACATTGCTATCCTATGGATTCAGGCAAGTAACGACTGATCCTTCTTTATTCATAATGCAGAACAACAATTCTTTTCTAACATTGTTGGTGTATGTCGACGATGTTATATTACTAGGAAATGGCATGAATCTTATTCAGCAAATTAAGGCATATTTGGATGTTCAATTTACAATAAAAGACCTTGATGAGTTGAAATTTTTACTTGGGATGGAGATTGCACGTTCTAGTAGAGGCCTCAATCTCTCTCAACGGAAGTTTACTCTTGACCTTCTTACCGAAATAGGTTTCCTTACTTCGAAACTAGCAGCCACACCACTCGCTACCTCAACTCGATTGTCTAAACATGATGACCAACCTCTTCCCGACAACAAGACGTATCAAGCATTGGTGCTGTTCATATGCAGGCAACTCATCGGGTCTTGAGATATCTAAAAAAATCTCCTAGCCAGGGCCTCTTTTATGCTTGTTCTGCCACCTAGTGTCGGCTTTTGAAAATTCTAATTGGGCTACATGCCCTGATTCTCGCAAGTTAGTTTCTGGTTACTGCATTTTCTTAGGTGATGCACATATATCCTAACGGACTAAGAAGCAAACGATAGTCTCTCACTCATCAGTTGAGGTCAAATATCAAGCGTTGGCTACTGCTTGTTGTGAGCTTCAATGGGGTCATACATTTGTTACAAGATCTTCACGTACCTCATCCTTTCCCTACCTTGCTTTTTTATGATAACAAATCTGTCGTGCATATTTGCTCATAACCTAGTTTTTCACAAACGAATAAAGCATATAAAATTTGATTGTCATATTGTCCGTGAAAAACTTCAGGCTGGAATTGTCCACTTCCTTGCTCTTCTACTCATCAACTCAAATATTGCTTTGCCAAAGCATTATCTAAAAATGTCTTTTCTTCTATTCTTCCCAAGCGGGGCATACAAGATTTCTATGCTCCAACTTGCGGGGTGTAATACGTGATTAATTTATCTGTTCTGAATTTGTTTTATGCATGTCATTTTGTACATGCATCAGCGCACTCTCTTCATTGTTAGTTTTACCAGCTGTACAGTAGCTATATTGTATAAATATCTATAAAATATGCTTCAAAGTTAAGGTGAAAGATTCATTTTCCATAACCATCTTCTGTTATGTCCGTCATGCGACGCGCAGGACACACCAACAAGGACAATACCTGAAATGTGTACCAATAAATTTCGGAAATGTGTCCCAAAGTTTTATGTCAGGTTTACCTACATTTGCTACGTGTACAGTCACATTTTTGTGTAGCAAAGTGCCACCAATCAACAATAGACACGTTTCAATTCTAGATCTCCATGCGTCACATATAATTTTTATAGTGCCATTTAATCCTACATTTAATCTGCTAGAAAATCATGTCTTCTCCTGACATAACTCACTTTGATCTAGTTTCAAACCAAACCCCACAATGCCACGTGCTTTGCTTCAATCTTCTTTGGTATGCACAAGTAGCTCTCAGAGATGCTCTGAAATCTGAGTAGTTAAACAACTACTAATTATTGGGATATTTTCTAATTTCATTACTAAAAGGAGACATCCTTGTTAGCTTA
This sequence comes from Erythroxylum minutifolium, assembly GCA_027123815.1. NCBI lineage: Eukaryota > Viridiplantae > Streptophyta > Magnoliopsida > Malpighiales > Erythroxylaceae > Erythroxylum > Erythroxylum minutifolium. The sequence continues at coordinate 9,048 of JAOTJB010036874.1, forward strand.
GTTCTGGTTGTCTTAATCAATTCTGCATTGATCAGTTGTTTTTTAACTATGGATGCAGACCAATTTTCTTTGCTGGTCATAGTCTGTAATGTGTTCTGTCTACAACAATGAACATATGCTTATGAGACGTTGCTATATTATATATATAATTGAATATGAAATTTGACATAGCTTCAAAGCAATTAATCAGAGTTAGCTCAACAATTTTTCTGAGCAAAGAATGTTCTGCTTGGTTATTGAGAAATATATGGAAAAAAACTTGAAGTTGAATTGATGATGAGATGTCCAAATTCGTTGTCACTACAAGAAACTGTATGAAAAAACAAACTTTGCAGAATCGTTTTATGTAATCAATCGATCGTGGTGAGGATTCAGCGGCTCATCCACGACATGCTAGGATTTGGGAAGGGCATTCACAAGAGAGAGGTGAGTTTGAAGAGAAGGCGGATTTTGTTAATCTGATCAATTTTGTACCGGTTTAGGTAAATATCTACTAGCACATAAGTTCTTTTTGGATGAAAAGATACGTGCTTTTGGAATTTGCGTGCTCCTTGGTTAAAACCTTTAAAGGGTTTAAACAGTTTGACTTGAGTAGGATGAAAAAGGATATATAACTTTGACAAAAATAACGTTACGTTGAATATATGACTGATGCAAGTTTCGAATATAAATTTAAAATTCTATAAAGAAGACGAACTTATCAGTTGACTATACAAATATGTTTGTAATGGTATTATATCTAGGAATATCTTGTTAAATTATCAGTTGAGGATACAAATATCTTTGTAACGGTATTATATCTAGGAATATCTTGTTAAACCACATATCAGGATTCTTTCTGTACTGATAAGTACATTTCAATACGTGTGCGATGTTCTTGGTGCATTAAGTGCATGTCCAGTGTTGTGTCGTAGCTAGGATATAATGTCTAGTGCAGTAAGTACATGGAGAACACGATAGTCTTCTAGATAACCTTTTTCAATATCCATGGAAATGAGTTCCTTGTCACAATGTTCTTGTGGGTGCTACACTTACGTTGACATGTCCATTGATCCTTGTACACTTCTTCTTATCGTGTCGAAAATGAAGTTGACGTGTTTTTTAAGTCCCATG
>JAOTJB010036926.1:0-10157 GCA_027123815.1 Erythroxylum minutifolium
CTTTTTGAAATCCTTGATGATGATATTAATTTGATGTGTTTGTAGGTTTTGGGATCATAGAGAATACATATAAGCTTAGAAGAAGGTTTGAAATTGTTAGGATCACCAATTCCTACATTGTGGGAATTGTGGTGATTCCCATGAGTATAGGAAATCTCTCTAGAAAGTTTCTGGAGAGAAAACCCACGGTCGTGGGAATTGTGGAGATTCCCACAGATGTGGGAATCCCATCCGAAGGGGGGTTTAAAATTTTCTTGCCTTCTTCCTCTCATTATCCTTTCAAATTTTTACAGTCCCTCTCTCTCTAACCCATGACTCTCTCTCTTTCTCTCAAAAAGTCTTCATTTTTCATCTAGATTCTTAGTATTTTTCTCTTCCCTATCTATTCATCTTACATTTCTTTACTACTTTCATACATCAATCATTCAAAAACATTAAGATTTAGGTGGGATTTGATTTTTTTCTCTCTAAATATGAATTTCACCCTCTCTCTCTCTTTCGTTTGTGCAGATTTTATTCTAACAATGGCTCCACCAAGGACAAGGAAGGTTAGACAACTAGTTGATCAGTTCTGCCTTCAAGTTTTCGACGAAGGAAAACCCAACTTGGCAGTCGTTTATTAAAATGAAAAAAATGATGAAAAATGAAAAAAAGGAAAAAAGAAAAGTAAAAGGAAGAACAAGTGAGTAGCATCAATAAGTGCAGAATATTGGTTATATTAGTATATCTTGAAGTATGTTTTGATTATCCCAATTTTATCCACTTCTTACTTCACTTAAGCTTATGCTTAACCCTTTTCCATTTCTTTTGATCCACCTTAACCCTTACCAAATTACAACCCTAAACAAGTCCTTTTGATCTATTTATGCATGCAATCAATGTAGAGGAGAATTGGTGTATTAGCAAGCCTATGGTAGTGTAGTTTCTTATAGGAAGTTTGAGTGAACCATTAACCCTTAAACACTTAAGCGAAATGAGTGAAAACCGTGAGGAAAATTCATTTATGCATCTTGACTTACCTTTGAGTTATTGTACAAATTATGAGTTTGCTTGTGTACACCAATGAAAAAAGTAGTCATGATATATACATTAACTTGATATTTGAGTTGGCTTGAATTTGAGGAATTGTGTGTTTTGATCTTTGCAAAAATGAAGTGGTTGAATTGATTGGTTATATTTATTTTACTTGAGGACAAGCAAGGATTCAAGTGTGGGGATGTTGATAGGAGTGTATTAGGATATGTTTTTTATAGGTAATTAGCATATATTTTCTTACATAATGGTTGCTTATTCCTCTAGTTTAGGATTTAGTTTACATGTTTTCATTAAGTTTAATTTCCATTGTTTTCTTGTGTATTAGATGCTAATTGAGGGTAAGAATTGCTTATTTTTATGTAGGAAAAGAGAGGAAGCAAGTTGGAGGATGAACAAGAGAGTATAGAAGAGAAGACAAGAGGATTACAGCTGAAACCAATTCCCACGTTCATGGGAATTAGTTAAATTCTCACGGACGTGGGAAATCACAACATAATGTTTTTACCTGTAATTCTAATGCTCATGGGAATCATGCAGATTCCCATGGCCGTGGGAATTGAAACTCAGAATAATATGCCAGGCTTTATTAAACCTAGGGTTTATAGACTATATAAAGAAAGGAAGCCTCTATCTTGGGGGAGACGACACCTACCTATAGAAAGACCATCCTTAGGTGAAGAACATATGCTTGGAACATCAAAGAAGGATTGAAAACAAGGATCATCATCAAGATTGGGCAAAATAGTAAATCAACACCAAAATTCCATATTTTGGCAAAGAAGAGAAGGAGTTTTCTGATTCGTTGTCTATTATTTTAATCTCTTCCTTTCTTTGTAAAGATGAATGCTGATAGTGTTATGGAGACTTTGTTAGGTTAATTTCATATTAGGGATTGTTTTTTCATTATTTTGTCAAAACTTATGTTTTAGTGAATTGAATGAAGTGTCATTGATAATTGTTGTTCTTAATTATCATCTTGCAACAAATCGAGAGAGTGAGTGAGATAAAAATCGTATAGGATTGTACAATAAGAGTTGACGACCTATAGACTAGCAATTATTATGTTAATTGAATAATTAGAAGAGAGATCTCAATTAGTCAATTGATCTTCCATAGGATAGTGTAATAACTAGTTGAATCGGTAGAGTCATTGGGTAGGTTGAGAGATCGTCCAATTGATTCCCGTTAATTCAATTAGGACAAATAGTTACACCTTAAGAAAGGGTAATTAGTGCATTCGAAAATCCAAGATGAGACACAATTCAATCAATAAAATATGAGGGAGACACAATAAGGAAAAACTAATCTCTAGCATTTAGATCTTTGAATTCATATTTTCTGTAATTGCGGTATTGTCCACTGTTTACATTAGTTTTTTAATTTTAATTTAATTTTCTAGATTAATTGCATTAAACAAAGTCTTTTCTAAATTAAGTGGTGTCTAGGCATCAATCCCCGTGGGATCGATATCTGCTCTTTCTAACTACAAGTCACGATCCGTTCACTTACAGTTTTTGAGTGTAAAACAATTAGATAGGTTTTATAATCCATCAACACACCACTGCTTCTAACCTTAGACTGTGTGGGGAAAGTCCTGACACTCTTTCCTGGCATAAGAGTACTGTTACTATCCCCCCTTCTGAATTGTTCTCTTCCTTTCATCTTTCTGTTTACTGCGCTCTTAATATTGTCTACATTCTTAACCTTTAACGTAGCCTCTACCAGTTGTTGGAAGTCAGAGAAAATTTGCACCACCACTTTTTCTCTGATGCCTAAATGCAATCCCACTTCAAACCTACGGCACTTAACCGCTTTACTTATTATCATCTCAGCTACATATCAGGACAATTGCGTAAATTTGCACTTATATTCACTCACCTTCATCTCTCTCTAGGTGAGACTCAGAAACTCCCGTTGCTTTTGCTGGATATACACCTTAGACAGATATTTCTTCCTATAAGTAGCTAGGAAGTCCTTCCATGTCAACACTGGTGGTTTTATTTGACTCCTTAGTACATTTTCCTACCAATGCAGGGCGCCTCCTTATAGCAAGCTTGCAACATAAACAACCCTTTCATCATCCTCACTATCCATCTGTTCCAATATTCTTTCTATCTTGCTTAACTATGTTTTAACTTCTTCTGGATCAGTTGTCCCATAAAAATCTACTGCCTCATACTTCCTTAGCTTATCAATTTGCTTCCCTTTCTTAGCTAGGGCTGGAGTAGAAGTTTGTGGCATTTGGACCATAGCCTGGAGAAAAGCCTGAGCAATGGCTTAGAACAATCTAAGATCCAAGGGATTAGGTACTTACTCTTGAGGAAGAGGTGACTCATGTGTTTGAGGTTGAAAGAGTCACTATCTTGTCCTACAGTCACTTCAGAAAGTGTTGGGGCCCTAAACTCATCAGTACCCTCCTCTCTTGGGGGAGAATCAGGTACAGTAGGTCCTTGCAAAACTCCTCGTGTTCTTTTACGAGGTGGCATCTTACTCCTTCAGCTTAAACAGTAACTTTTAGCTAACATTTCATTTTAATCTTATTGCCTACATATATGCATGATATACATGTCACTCAATGCAATCAATCAATTCAACAATACAAATAATTAATCACACATCATAATAATTCATACCATAACAGACTCTAAGCCTAGGAATCCTTAAAAAAACCATGGGCTCTAATACCAAAAATTGTTGGGCCCGAGTTTCGGTACTTATTTCATGGCCACATCATGAAAGGTTTGGGTGGCTTTAATATTAAAAAGAATTCATAGTTGTGAGATCAAATGAGAAAAGAAAGAAAATAAAATAAAATAAATAAACTTGAATAAATAAAGAAGTCACATTGTGAGAAAATTTCACAGTTGATAAATCAAAAGTCACGGTCGTGACTAAGAGGAATCAAAGCTGTGAGTAATAAAAAGAATTAATGTCACGGTTGTGATTAAGAGAAGTCACAGCCGTGAGTGAGAAAAGTCATAGTCGTGACTTTTGACGTTGCGTATGGTTATTGTGATCCAGATACTGAGATAAAACGAAACAAAACTTTGGAGACAGAACAGAACCAAAATTGGAGATAGTGAGGTGTTTGGTTGTAATGGACAAAACAGATAAAACTATGTGTCTCGAGGATAGAAATGTGTTTGGTTGCAGTTGACAGAACATAGAAAACAGTGTCAATGACCAAAGTACCCTTGTAGTATAATATGATTGGAAATATGTAATTTATTAATTATTTTAAAAGGAATGATTTGTATTAGTATTTTTTAATTATATCTATAAATAAGGAATTAAAAAATAAGGAACCTGAAAATTTAATGAAATGAGCTATTGAATAGAAAAAATTCGTATAAGTTAACAATAAAATGAATTACATAAATATTTTTTATAATTGTATCAATATTGTTTTTAATTGTATTTGTATTTTTTAATTACGATGAAATAAAATGAAGAACTTAAATATTTAATGAAATGAGAAACCTAAGAATTTAATGAAATGAGTTATTGGATAAAAAAAATTCTACAAGTTAGAAATTTTAGTACATAATAATTTAATGAAACATCTAAACATTCATGGAATTAATTATATAATAGGTTAAAGATGCATTCAAGCCTTATATTTTATTAAGAATGTCTTTTTTTTGCTATTTATAGTAATAATATGGGGGTATTTTTGTCCAATAGTCCGCGTGTTTTGTTTCTATGACAAGTACAAGAAAGTTGTGTCACAGTTTTGGAAGGAACAAAAAATTTGTATTTTTGTGAACTGGAGACGAAACAAAAATGGGCAGTGTCAATAACCAAACACTGCTGGACACATGATTTTTGTGTTTTGTTATCTTTCTCCACCCACGGAGACATCAACCATACGTAGCATAAAATCCCAAAGACGAACAGTGGTTTTTCCAGAACCACTTGCCAAATGACGTCCATCAGGACTAAATGCAACTGACAATACAGCTTCTGCATGACCTACATAATCACCACAAAAAACATTTAAGGAAAAGTTTAAATGATAAAAACTACATGGTGATAATTTTGTCAGAGAACTTACATTAATATGAAACCATTATAAAACTAAGGCAAAATGAAAGAAAAGAATCATTTTTGGATAAATGAAAATGAACAAAAGGAATTTCCACAACTAATGCCACTATGTTAGAGGTGTCAAATAACTATATAAGAGAACAGAGAAATTGCTTAGTTCTTTATTGAATAAACTTGGCTTTATATATATACAACCTTACATAACAGAATGTCAAATTAACTTGCATGAGTTTAGGAAACAAATCAGAGCTGAATCAAAACAGAAACGTGATATCCCTATATGATAGGGATTTATTGACAACTGCAACTAACAATTCCTCCCTTAAACTGAATGCTGAAAGAATTCAATTGATATCAGACAAGGAATAAACACCTAATAGTTCTCTCAACTTCAAAAACACATCCAGCTTGAGTGGTTTAGTCATCACATCAGCGACTTGCTCTTATGTAGCACAATGCACTAGTGCTATAGTACCAGCTTTTACTAGCTCTCGAAGAAAATGAAAATGCACATCTATGTGCTTGCTACGACCATGCATGACTGGATTTTTTGAAAGTTTGATTGCAGAACTACTATCACATGAATAATAGTAGTATTGTCTTGATTTGAGTCCATTTTCTTCAATACCCTTTTCAGCCAAACTGTCTGGCATGCACATGAGCAATGAACTCTGCTTCCGTAGTAGATAGACTGACCACTGGCTGCTTCTTTGATGACCACGATATAGCTCCTGAGCTAAAAAAAAACACATATCCTGAAGTGCTCTTCCTATCTTCCACGTCTCTAACATAATCACTGTCTGTGTAAGCAACAAGATCATCATTTCCATCCTTCTTATAGAAAATCTCAAATTCTGTTATTCCCTTCAAGTATCGCAACTGTAACATCCTGTTTCTATACTAAAGGTTAGAATCGTAGATTTTCGTAAATCAGAAATAGCAATGAGATATTATAAAATGCATTTCATGCTTATGCATAGTGTTAGCATATACGCATGTGAATTTCAATTTTTACACACATTAAAATGATTGTATATGCATTCATAGACATTCTAGGTATAATTGATTTATAATTGAATTGTGAACGTGATTTTATGGAGAATTGTAGTTTTTATATGTTGAAAAATTGATTTGGAGAGTGTATTTACTAATTTAGAATTTTTAGAGAATTTTAGAAAATTTCTGAAAATTTGGGTAAAATTTGGACTAGAAAAAATGCTAAGTAGCAAGACAATCGACAAATAGCAGTGAAAATTTTTGCTTATGATTTTGGGATTTAACAACATATTTTATTGAAATTTGGAGACAATTGGAGTAAAAAATTGGAGTTGATTGGGCAAATTGAATGAAAGAACCTAAGTGAACCTATAAGGAGATGACATGTGGCAAGTGAAAATATCACTTGCCAAGCCATGTCTTAAAACCCACGATGCTTTCCAATTGAAAGACCAAGTTTTGTGTTTTGTCTTACTTTTCTTCTTCTCATTTTCGTGACCTCTACATCTCTTCTCTTCTATCTTCCTTCATGATCTTCACTCACCCAACTATCAACACCTTGCTCTCATCTTTCATTTGATACTCTTATCTTGTTCTCTTCTTCATTTCTCACTAAAGACCCAACCTCCCAACCTCCATGATGATATACGTGAGCTGTATGAGAAGCTAGGGTTGGTGTTCTCTTAAAGGATTTGGAGCTAAATCAAGTAAGTTTCTTGTTGATCTTCATGGGTCAGTGTAAATGGAACATGTATGATGAGTAATTTTAGATTGATGGATTGGTCATGAATTTATGTGTATGTGTCGTGGATGGAGAATAAATATTGTTGATGTCCAGTTTTGAGTATATGATTTGTTGATGATTAATAAGTTGTTGTTGAGATGATTTTTGAGATAGAAAGGTCACTATGATGAATATGTATATGATATGTTTTATTTTTGGTGTATATGATCAAGCATGGATTTTGGATTGTGTATAGATGATATTGAACTATAATTAGGGTATAATTGAAGAGGAAATGATGTAGATATAAGTTAGAAGTGATAGACTAAGCAAAAGAGATGAATTGCGATGAAATTGATGATAAAGTGTTCTGGAAACATGTTAGATGTAGTGTTTATACAAAACATGCATCTATATTTTAGACATATCTTGACCTACGGATATCCAAATAGGATGATTGTTAATTTATATTAAACTAGAGACAAATGGCTACAATTGTCATGAAGAAATCTATTTGAATTCTATCTTTAAGAGTTGTGAAATTGTCTTGAAGTTGAGTTTCACATTATGTCATTGTTTCTGAACAGTATGTAGTAAATTGTGTATAACTTTCAGAATACTGAACAAACATGTATGAACTTAGGTTTCTTAGAAGCTTAAGATATATAGAAACAACTGTTTAAAAGTAGGTATTGCCAAAAAACCTCATTTTCTAGATCATAACGGTCATACAAAATTGACCTGAAAAAAAGGGTTGGAAAAGCTAGGAATTTGGAAGGATTTGGCTGGGAAAGTTTCTGCCAACAAATCCCATGTCCTTGGGAAAATGGTAATTTCCCATGAACCTAGGAATTGGTTAAACATCACATATGTTTTTTTTAATTTTGGATTGAAGTTACAATTGGTTAGGGACTTTCATTTGATGCTTCTAAGTTTGAATGAAGCTTGAAATGAGCTTAATATGATGCTTGAACAAGTGATTAAATGAGTGATATGGTTAGGGTGATGATTGGGGATAGAGCTTAAGGATGAATTGTTATGTATTGAGTGCTTAATCTGAAATTTTGAGATGATATAGGAATGAAAGTGAACCTATGATGGCTAAAGTAATTCAATTAAAATGAATAATGAGTATTAAGTAAGGATGAATGGTGAATTGGATGTTTTGTGATCTTTAATGCTTAAATAACCTTAAGGAATGATTGAATGATGAACTTAGAATAACTTTGTACTAATGAAGTGTTAACCTAAGTTTGATTTAGACTTATGTAAGCTTTGATGTATGAATGATTTTAAGATGTGAATTAGGGAAAGATACCCAGGATTGTCATAAACATGCGTTGTATATATTTCATATTGATAAATGTGCATAAATGAATACTTATAATTATGCCAAATTATGATATGTGTATATTGTCTGATATAGAGGAGCAACTGGAATGTCAACATCCAGACGTTGCTGGGACTTCGAGGCATTAGCTTCAAAAGCGATCAGTGAGTAACCTAGATGGTCTCACTCAATTATTGTTATGTTAAATTCTGTTTGGATTGTGTTATGAATGTGATTATGTTGATTCCGAGCAATGAAGGTCCAATGATTCTGATAAATGTATGTGATATTGAAGTGCTACTTGTATGTGAATGAGAAGAACTAAATGCTTCTTGACATGATTGATTGAATATGAAAGATGCATTCCATACATGAATGCATGATTAGATAATAAGAGTTGTAACCTGAGTAGCCACCGAAAACGAGCTTAAAGCTCCAATGTGATTAAGAGCTAAATGCTCACTATGTAAAATGAGCCCTGTATTCTCAACAAATAAGGAACAATATAAATGAGCCCTATATCCACAATGGATATGAGACAGTTAGGCACTCGGTCACAACAGCGTAATAATTGGAAAAAAGTCACATGTACATTCCATATACTTTTTATTAAGTATGTTTGATTAACTGAAATGCAATTGTCTTACTCTTAAATGAGAATGTGATATGTGATATTATATAAAAAAAATGCAATGATGTGAATTATCTGTTATGTGAAATGATATGTTGCATGAATTAAGTGAATCATCGATGATGGTTACCTCATCTGAGTTTGCAAAACTCACCCCACAAGCCTAGATCTGGGCCCGAATATTCAGCCCCACCATCCTCTTCCCCCCCGCCGCCGCCACCCCCCTCCCTGCCGGCGGTGACCCACCCCACGCCACCCCCCGCACCCACCTGCCTCTCCCTACCGTCGGCCACCCACCCCTCTCGGATCTACCCATTGGCCTCACCCACCAACCCCACAACCCGCCCGTCCACCCACCTACCGCCGCCCCGACCCCCAACCCATCCACTGCCGCCGGCCTCCCCCCCAACCCACTCCTTGGCTACGTCCCCCACACCACCACCACACCTTCCCTGCACCCAACACCAACAGCCCAACCACCCACACAAAAATCCGACTTACCTACCAAATCCGTAACCATCGCAGGAGCCACCTCCGGTGAAGGAGTTTTTCCCCGCACCGCCGTCATACGCCCGCCACGCATCCAACCCGCCTCCGATGGGCGAGGAGCCACGTCGTCCGACCCCACGTCGTCTGCCCTGCCCACGCCCACGGGGGCTGTCCCGAATCCCCTTGGTGATGGAGCTCTGCAGACTACTTTGGAGCACCATCCATCCAATGCCAATCCCAATTCTGCCCCTGCTGATGGAGGTAACTTTAAAAGTGCCCTTATGCGCAATTCCATTACTACCCCTAGCAATATGTTGCATGCCCATCCTAAAAAGCAACTTGTTAAGAAAACTGCTGATTTTTCTTGGGCGGAAAAAATTCGGATTACGAATTCCACTACTGGATTTCGTTTTCCGGATCTACCCTATGCGCCCACTAGTGGTAGGGTGACTATGCCGGCTGAGTTCATTGATGAGAGTTTACATCAATGGACCCGATGCTTAGTCGGTTTTTTCCCGGGGCATAATATGCCTTTTCCAGCCATGCGGACTCTCGCTCTACGGGCTTGGAAAACTCTTGGCCTGGAGGATGTTCTTTCCACTGGCATCGGGTTCTTTCTATTCCGATTTAAGTCAGAGGAGGCCTTACATCCTATTTTAGAGCGCGGCCCGTGGACTTTTGGGGGTAAGTCCATTATTTTACAGCAGTGGCATCCCCATATAGTGTTTGACAAGTCTCGTGTCTCCAGATTGCCTGTCTGGGTTCGCCTTCATGGCTTACCTCTCCCTATGTGGAATGACCGCAGTCTGGCCCTCCTAGCCCAGCAGCTTGGACGCCCACTTTCCTGTGACAGCTTTACTTCCACTCGCACCCGCCTCTCCTTCGCACGGTTGTGTGTGGAACTT
>JAOTJB010037051.1:0-10153 GCA_027123815.1 Erythroxylum minutifolium
TTCTATTAACTCAAGTAAAGAAAAAGCCTATAAATTGTCCAACATGCACCTTATGCAGCATCACTAACTTGTAAAATACATATCTTTCAAATCCGATCTCCAAAGATTACGTACTTTATATCATTGGAAAGTTAAGAACTTCCAAGAAGACAACATTGTACAAATCATCCAAGATTAATACAATTTTCCCCCAAAGTTAGAACACAGATTTTACCCTTACGAACGCTTGAAAATGCAATGTGAAAACTTGGAAAGCCATGAGCAAAAGATAAATATATTTCATTAACATCAAAAGAAAAGAGTTTTACAAAGCTTTAATGGAAGTTCAAGACCCAAATGCATCATTGGTCTCATAATCCAAAAATACAAAATATACATGAATGAGTAATATTTGAAATGCGGCTAAAGCCATGAGTTTCCTATACTAATTTAAATATAAAAAAATATGCAGACTTGGAGTGATGCCTTAACTCTCTATCACTCAATCTTTTGCTCTTCATCTAGAGATAGGGAGGAATGGGGGTGAGCTTAAAAGCTCATGGGTAATAAATTTACAGCAGAGAAACAAGCAAAACCATTGAAATCATTCATTGCCATAGTAAATTGCATTGAAACCATAAAACACGTATTTCTTAAATTCTCAAGCTTGTCAACGAGATTCATGTACCAAACATGTAGCAATTTCTTAAATCATTTAAGAAGAAATAAATGCAACATTTATAAAGCAATTGAATTCATTTAACTTTATTGAGTTGGAAAAATACTCATGGCTCATTAACTCAACTATTGATTAGAAATGCCCCTCCTCTTGCTCCTCTTTCTGCTCTTGACTCCCTTTAACATTCGCAAAAATTCAATTCAACGGGAATACAAATTGAGAAACTGAAAAGCATATTCCCTAAAAATTGATTCTAGAATACTTAAACCCATGTCTTTCCTAAGCTTCATAAACCAAAACCCTTCCAAAAACCCAAAGGATTAACAATGGGTTTGCCTTGAATCTTCCTCTTTCTTTTCTTGAATACCCTCAAAATCGCTCTTGAAAGCTAAGAAAAGATGAAACCTTAACTTGCTTCTTCTTTCTTTTCTCTCTAATGGCCAACTCTCTCACTTCTCTTTCCTTTTTTCACGTTTTTCACTTCACACTCTCTTCATTAACGTTTTTGTTCATTTAGTGTACAAGACACACTTTTTCCTCTTCCAATTCTACCTTTAATGTGTGCTAAAAGACAATCCTACCCTTCCTTTTAATCTTAAGTGACATGCCACAATTGCCCTCATTACATTCCTACTGCTTTAACAAATTTAATAAAACCTTCCTAACACTGAAATAAATAATTAAACTACAATAATAATTCTATGATGTCCTCATAATTTATTTAAATCATTCTTAATTCAACAAGAAAAATTCAGGGGCCAACATATCGTGCTAGTTTGTTATGAGTAAGCGATGCAGAGCCAACTCCATAACCACTAATTTATATGTAGTGCTAACATCGTTATGGGTAAGCGATGTAGAACCAGCTTCATAACAATCGGTATATAGAGGTTAACTAGGCAAGGGTAAGTGATGCATAACCAGCTTTGTGGCCTTACACCTAAGGGTACCATATGGACAAGAAAATTAGTGATAGGCTATATTTTAAAAAGAAAGTTCATGAAAGTATTGGTTACCATCATTGTATACTTTACAAGAAAAGTGGAACTTGATCTCAAAAAAAAATTGTTTTGTTTTGCATATGCATTGATCTTATAAAAGAAAAGAATGTGTTTTGTCATAACATTGGTTATTACTTGAAAAGAAAAGAAATTGTTTTCTTTTATGTAGGTTAATGTTTGTATAAATGTTTTTATTGGAAACCAATAACACTCATTGAGCTCGTTTAGCTCACCCTTTCTTTTTTGTTTTTAAATAAAACCCCCCAGATGCACGCTCAGGGGCTTTAGTAGTAAGGACTCCACCTCAAAAGTAATCAACTTCGTCAAGTGCTATTGTGCAGGCATTTTTATTTTGCCTTGTACATATTTTTGAGCACTGTTGTATATCCTTGAACATGTTTTGGATTATACATTTGTGTAAAGAATGGATGTGTATAAAGTTTTTTAAAATGGAATGCATGATTTTGTTTTAGCTTTTCAAAGTTTATTGATGTAACTATTTGAGACTGCTTGTGAGTGGATTTGAGTCCACAATTTGGAGTTGAGAAATTGATGTAATAATAGAAGTGTTTTGAACTTTTACAGGGAAATTTTTGGGATATTAAAATACAACTGTTGAGTTGCCGAAATTTTTAATAAACTAAAAAAAACTTTACTGTTTACATTTCTTATTATGAATTTAAGCTTTTCCTTAATAAGGGCAATAGGCTTAGCTTCATGGGAACTTTCCAGTTGACTCGGATATCGACTGAAGAGTCACCGTAGAGTGCCAGACAGGTTTCCTAGTCATTACAGGATAAGGGCCTATCATACGGGACATTGTCATTACTCGGAACATGGGCATAGATGGCAAAGAAGCAAATTGTTTAATGGCAAAGTAGAATTAGGTGAACCTTACAGTGTAGTTGTAGCTAGTACCTGCAAGTACGAGTTGATCCCAAAAAGATGATGAATACTAGTAGTGACCATTATCCTATTATCTAGTCCACAAATTTGATTTGAATTTTTAATTAAGGAAAAGAAAACTTAAGCAAATAAAATAAAACAGGTAGTAAGATTGAAAAGAGAATTAAGAAATTACCTAAAATACTATCAACATCGAGAATTAGTGTCTAGACTCCGAATCCCCTTAGTTACCCTTAGTTGATTAATCTTTTACCATGCAATTGTTTTGTTGATTTATTGGATAGTGCAGATTCCTATAGTATTCTAGTAGCTTTCTCGAGTCTAATAACAACTAATACTAAGTTTTTCAATTGAATACTAAGTTTTTCAATTGAATTACTCTGGTTAAGGTTTATAAGATTGCTTTACCGACTTATGAATCCCACTATTAGGTTTGACCCTAATCTAGAGGATTTATATCATCCTATCTCTAGGGTTGTATTCAACTTCTTTCAATTACGATGGGTGTTTTCATATAAGGATTTCTCATTCTCTATGTTAATGAAATCAGATTATGATCTAATATTCCAGATTTGTTAAAACATAAATTAAACATGTAATTGAATTACAATATATCAATCTAACCAATTGCATTAATAAAAGAATCAAAACCTGTTATTTAACAAAACTAGGATTCAAGATTCATCTAGCCTAGACATTAAAAGAATTTAGTTACACATGATAGAAAACAAAATCAAATATAAAAAAAGAAAAACAAATTGAAAACATTGGGTTCATAATTCTAAATCTCCTAGTTTGTAATTGAAAACATTGGGTTCATAATTCTAAATCTCCTAGTTTGTCTTATATCAAATATTCTTGCAAGGCAGAGGTTTGATCTTGTATTCTAATAGATCTTTCAATGATTTCTTTGTGTTTTTCTTATTTGACTTAAAATCATCGCTTCTAAATGATCTCTAGCTCTATAGTTGCCTCCTAATGTCTGATCTCCCATTTTGCCTCTAAACACATCTTTTTATAGTAAATTTTAGGGATCTGGGAGATGCATGGGTTAATGCACGGTCTTGCATCAAATTATGCATAACCCAAAATCTCTAGAATTCACGAATTTACACGGCTTGAGAGAAGTATACGAGCTGATGCACAATCGTCTATCCATTTAATGCTTCAAATATTAGTTTTACGCTGCATTTTCATCTGAATTCTTCTCCTTTAAGTCTAACAAATTAAGTACCAAATATATACCAAAAGTAATAAATATCAAGCAAAAACATATCAAATATGAGGTAAAATTATAGTCAAATATGCAAATATCTCCACACTTATGCTTTTGCTTGTCCTCAAGCAAAGCATAATTAAAATTATCAATTTTACAACATCAATCCCTCATCAATCTCAACCTATTCATTCATACTATAAATCATCATATCTTATTAAATCAAATTAACATACAACTAGAATCAAATTATTCCAAAATAACTTTATAAGTCCATATTAATAATAATCACATCAATAATAACATAGAAATAAAAAACATTCACCTTTACACCCTCACCATGATTTCACTCAATGCACTCAATTGTTTAGGGTAAAAAGTATTAACACTCTCAATCAATGCATAGTAAAACTCTTACCATCGGTTTGCAATATTATCACATCTTCACCACTAATGTAGAAACTAGAAACAAAAATCTATAGGTCTTTATATGGTTGTTGTGTGGTTTAGGTACGACATGGTTGGGGTATTAAAAAGGTTAAATTAAAGGAAATTTATTAAAGAAAAATTACAAGACTTGTTTACAAAACACACAGGTCCTTTTAGTGCAACTTTATTGGTACCATATACTTATTCACAAATTTTTTATTATGCTCGTAAATTTTTTTCACAATAATTCGAGCATTCAGTACCACAATTAAAGACATTTCAGTAATTTCAAACCTCAACCAAGTAAAGAATGTAAATAACCTTCAAGTGAAAATGATAAAAATCTCTAGCAAAAGCTATTACACCACTACAATGTAGGACCATTTACTAAGTAAATTTAGTACAAATTGAGAATAAAGTTACAAATCAAAGA
Source organism: Erythroxylum minutifolium (assembly GCA_027123815.1). Taxonomy (NCBI): domain Eukaryota; kingdom Viridiplantae; phylum Streptophyta; class Magnoliopsida; order Malpighiales; family Erythroxylaceae; genus Erythroxylum; species Erythroxylum minutifolium. The sequence continues at coordinate 4,644 of JAOTJB010037051.1, forward strand.
ATCCATCTGAGCTTCATATATGGAGTGAGATTTCCTTGTGCTCTTTTTTCTATTGTAATCTCTCTGATCTAATTAAGAGTGTTATCATCAAGCTGGTGTTTTTTAGTAAATTCCTTTTTGTATAATGTTGAGATTAAAAACATTATGAATAGGCCACCATTTCATTCCATTCATATACTTGACATCGCTCCTTTAAAAGATGCAAAATTCTATTTCAGATTACTTTAGAACCTGCATTGGAAAAACGGATGATTCCTATCTTTGTCCTATTCTTTACATAATACATAAATAGGAAAAAAAACAAGCCAAACCACTTTATCCTTAGTTATGACCGTATTTTTTATAACCAACCAGCTAGTTAAGGAGGCTTTGGGGTTTAAGGTTTGTTTCCATAATATCTCATACCATGGAACCTCCTCCATGTTAGATTTGTATATTCTATAACGAGAGTCAATAGGAAAATTCCCTTTGGTATTTGCTAAAAAATGATTATTTCCTCATTATGAAATTGATTAAGCTGAGGAAGATAATTATAAAGTGAAGAAGAACCTCTAAAATTGAAATGTCATTATTTATACTGAATAAGTGAAGAAACTCTAACATCAAAAGGATTTATATTTTATAAGTGCATAAGATCATTTATCAAGTATAATGGGATATAACTATAACAATTTTCTTGTCAGAATCAATTTTTTTCACCATTCCCCAACTTGTGGTTAATTCAAGGGTATAAGAGGTTTCTTTATTCTAGCATCTATAAGAAGAACCAAGAATGTTCCTTGTTTATATCTCATTGCCAAAAGTTATGATTTATCAGGAAATATTCATTGATCCATTTAATCCAAAGTGTTCCATTATAAATATGTAATCTCCATATCATTTTGCTTAGCAGACCTTTTTACATAAGACAGATGGATATAATTTCTAATCCCTCTATCATCTTGGAGATAAAAATCTCCACCCATTTAATTTTAGCACATTTTGAGTTTTTAGCCTTACCAGACCATAGGAAAGACTTGATTCACCTCTCAATCTCCTTGATTACCCTATTTGGGTAGAACTAAGTGAGAATTTGAATGTATATGGAGTCTAGTAGTAAAGAAGAGAAACCTGTTTTGCCAAGCATTGATTTTGGCCTTGTATGATTCAATCATAGGAATGCAGTCTCCAAATTTTGGTTTAACAGTTGTGATAGGAATGCCAATGTATTTGAAAGTTAGAGTTTGAATATATAATCCAGTTCCCCTGTTTAGTTCAGTTTGATTCCTCACATTTGAAGAAATGAAAGAGTTGCTTTTGTTAGTATTGACCCTTAAACAAGAACAGATCAAGAATAACTCTAGAATGCCTAATATTATTTCAAAGTATTAGATGCTAGCACCATATAAAAACATAAGATCACTAAAAAATATCAAGTGTGTGATCCTCAACTCACTACATTTATGATGGCAGTGAAACAGGTTATTGCAGGAAATGAGTTTGTTGAGTATCATAAATGAAGCTTCCACAGCTAGTATGAATCGATAAAAGGGAAAGTGGATCCCTTTGACGTATTCCCTTGTAATTTTTGAATATTGAGGGTAGGAGTATCATTAAAAAGGATGCTAAATGATGTTGTTGTGATGCATTTGAATATCCATTTAGTAAACATCTCTAGAAATCCAAATGCTAGTAATCAAGCTTCAATAAACTTTCGCCTTATAGTATTAAAAGCTTTGAAGAAGTCAAATTTGAATGAAAAACTTTTGATAGCCTTAAATGAGGTTTAATCTTTCATTAAATCCTATATAACTAGTATGTTTTTTCTAATTGATCTCCCAGTAATGAAAGCTCCTTGAGTAGGATCAATGACATCCTTCAAAGGCAACTTCATTCTATTTGCTAGGATCTTTGCAATGAATTTATAGACAATATTACATTAGGAAATAGGTAGAAAATCCACCATAGAAGAGCGGCTCTAGTGCTTAGGAATAGGACAAATATATCTTTGATCTTTTCCTTTGACATGTTGGAAGAAACAAAAATTCATGTACAACTTCAGTGAAAAATCTACTAGTGGTATCCTAATTCTCCTGGAAGAAGCAAGTAGAATATCCATCAAGTCTTGAAGCTTTAGACGGATGCAAGTCATACAAAACTTCTTTAATCTCCTATTGTGTAATAGGTGACACCATATACTGCTTCATTTTCTAACTAATAGCTCTTTCACAAATCTATCAAAGTTGAAATCCCTATAGGTGTTGTTATCTTCAGATCCCATCAAAATAGTGAAGAAATCGAGGGCAATTTCTTCAAATTTTTTCTGATTGGTATGTAAAACCCCTTTTTTATTTAGAAGTCCATATATCTTTTTTTCTTCTGGCTATGAAAGAAGAATGAAAGAACTTGGCGTTGCCATCTTCATCCTTAATCCAATTAATCCTTTACTTCTATTTAGGATTGGAATTGCGCAAGGATAAAGCCTCCTGATACTCCTTCAATCTTTGATTTTCTAATAATCTCATTACATTGCTATGAGGGTATTTATAGCAATTCTCCTAAGCCAATCTCAATTTTTTTCTTCTATTTTCCCTTAAGTCTCCTCTTTAGCAAACTCTTTCTTGACATCTTTTACAAATTTCAATTTCTTCATGTTTGAAAGGCTTTGAAGCCTTTCACTTCTACATTCAATTTAGCAATTACTAGTTCTTGAAAGCCTTGTCTTTGTGTTAAACCATTAAAAAATTTGAAAGGAGATCCTGATTCTTTGAAAGGAAAAAAATCCAAGATGCTTATTCAAGAATGATCAGAACAAATGTTTTCTCCAAAATGAGCATAATAGTTTGGGAGCCATTGAAGTCAGTATTGGTTTACCAAAACTCTATCTACACTTTTTTCTTATCACCATATCTCCTTATTGTTTGTTGTTATGGATGAAAAAGTGACCTGTGTAACTTAGATCCACCAAACCAACTTTCTACACCAGTTCTGTGAGTTCTCTATAGGTTCCTACTTGGTGATTTCTTCCTCCTTTAGCTTCTAATGGAGAAAAGATACAATTAAAATCCCTAGTTAACACCTAAGGGTTTGTAATTCCAGCATGTAAGGCATTGATATCTCCCTAGAGTTTGGTTCTCTAAAGTAAGAAATCTGATGCATAAATCACATTCATTTCAAACTTGGCTTACACTTCATGAAGATGACATTTCAAATGTAAACCTTATTCTAACTCCAGTTGATAAGCCCCTTTCTTGATGATTAGGCAACCTGCCTGGCACCCACAAAAATCCTCTAGTCAATATCCAATCTAACTAAAAAGTTCCCATGGAGCTAATCCTTTTCCCTTTTCTTCAAAATTTTTTAACTCAATATAAAAAGGGGTAGCAGTGGAAGTTTTTTAAAGTAACCTTCATTAAAAATTTCAACAGCGTAATATCTGTTATTTAGCAAAACAAAAAATCTTAGGTTCCTGAAAAGCAATTCAAACACTTCTATTCACTTAACTAAAGCACCACTGCTACTTCTGGACTTCAAGTCCATTAAAAAACAATCACAAAGGTTCAAACATATTCATGCATTTAGTTAAAGAAAATTTTTTTATAAATAACCATATTTTCACAAAACCAAGATCAAGACATATTTACAAAGATGAAGAACTATACGTAGTAAAACATTTACAATCTATCTTTACACAAAAGATGTTCAAAATATGTTTATAATTATGCAATACATATAAAACAAATGCACAAGCAAAATTGCATACACAATTGCACATGAAAAAAGATAGCTACTCAAATGGTGGAGTCCTAGTTATTGAAATCCCTGAGCGTGCACCTGGGAGGTTAAAATTTAAAAAAAGATCGTAAAATAAAAGGTGCGCTGAACGAGCTTAGTGAGTGTTATGGTTTCCATTCGAAACATTTATACAAATATTAACCTCCATAAAAAACAAAGAAAATTTCCTTTACTTTTTAAGCAATAACCAATGTTCTGATATAATAAATTCATATAAACAATGCACTTGTAAAACACAATCAAGTTCCTCTTTTCTTATAAGGTAAACAGAGATGGAAATCGAAAATTTCATCATCTTTATTTTTTAAAATTTTCTTTGCCATTTGGTATCGTTAGGTGTAATGCTATGGGCCTGGTTCTGCATCGCTTACCTCTGCCTGGCTAACTTCTAGTAACGGAGCTGGTTCTGCATCGCTTACCCATACTAGGTTAACCACAATATATCGATTGTTGTGGAGCTAGTTCTACATCACTTAACCATAACGGTGCTGACACTACATAAAAATTAGTGGTTACGGAGCTAATTCTGTATTGCTTAGTTGTAACAGCACTAGCACTATATATACTCCATATGTGCAGAGGGTAATTGACAAGACATACTGACAGACTTGACACCACCCACTCTTAGTGATGGATGCCCCCCAGACATTGCCATGCACGTTAGGACGTACTCTGATCGATATAATCATATATATAGAAAGACCTAATAGTGTACCAGAGGCTAAACGACAATTAATACATAGGTACACCACATTTTTATACCAATTAAGTTAATGTTTAAATTCCATTGTTGTGTCAATTTAGTGCAAATGCAATTTCAATTTGATGCCATCTCAAAGCATATATATAAATCTCATAAAAATTAGATTTCAAATTTGAGTAACAACACCAATGAACTTATTCATAAACATACTTTTCATGATAAAATAAAAACCAATTTTCTTTCATAAAATAAAAACCTCTCTTCTCCCTCTTCTCCTTAGCCAAATTCTCCCTCTTTCTCTCTTCCTTTCTTCCTTTCTTTTCAGTTCTCACAAATCCTCCTTTTAAATGAACAAAATTTTGTCTTCTTTTGCCTTTTTATACCACTTCAATTCTTTAAGCATGTCATATTCTTATTAAACATCTTAAATGACTCATCATCATCTAATTTAATGTTTCTTAAACCGTATGGAGTCTTGTAATTGGTTAATAAATGTGATTGAATTAAAATTTATTAATTAACCCCATTTATGTAAAAAGACCAATTCACCCTTTCATAGATTACTGCACCTATAAACTAGATTAAATCCTGAAAATATTCCATAACTGTCTCACCATCAAATTGACCATGGGATACTTTAATTAGGATAAATACTTAGTAATTAGGTGCCTCAAAAATTTTGAATGGGTTTAAAATCACTAATACCCATTATTTTCTAAAAAGGGCATTTTGTCCTAAACTTATGAAATATAGCAGCCCCTTACCGAAGTGTATACACCGGGATGCCTGAAGGTCATTCCGACACATAACCTAGGATAAGGGCACGTTGCATTTACTTACTATATTCACTTCATATGGTATGGTATCATAATTCACTTATAAAGCATCATAAGGAAACCACAATATTTTAAAACCAACTTTTTCCTCATTTCATTTCATAAAAACCTGATTGTCTGCATTGTGACTTTCAACAATTTCCATATGTACATCATCAAAACCTAATACAATAGTACTACATGAATGAGGAAAATAT
>JAOTJB010037066.1:0-10152 GCA_027123815.1 Erythroxylum minutifolium
AAGAAAAAGGTCAAGAAATATATCCATGATCATGCATATGGAGGCAGTAAGATGGAAGTCTCTGGCATGATCGTGCATGGTTACAAAATTGTCATGCATGATTATGTAAGTTGTTTGCTAAGAGTTAAGTTTTTTTATATACTTTTAGCATTTTTGGGCTATTTTTGGAAGATATACACATGAGAAAAACCTAGACAAAATCCTAGAAGACTCCAAAGTATATAAAGAAGAGAAAAACATCACTTGATGGTTACATAAACAAAATTAAAGGAGATTAAAAGAGAAAAATTATCAAGAACAAGGCTACAAATTTTCTAGCTCAAGGCAAAGAAGAGAAGACTTATTATTTTCTTTTTTCCATGTTATTGTTGGATAATAATGATGATAAACTTTGGATATACAGTTATTTATTGAATTTTACATTTTTGATTTAATGAAATATGTTTATGATGTTTATTGCTTTATATTCAATTTAAATCAAGAAATTAGATTGAATCACTTATGTTATGTTACACAGTGAGAGCTTATACTTCAATAGACCTAACAACAACAACAACAACAACAACACCACCCAGTGAGAGTTTAGTTAAAACATAGGGTCTGAGACGTCCAGCAGTACACAACCTTTTCCCTTCCTGGTAGAGAAGTTGTTTTGAGACCTTAGTAGAACTATAAACATCAATTAATAGGCAATTAAAGTTAGATCTTAATTGTTTATTAGTTATCCATAGGATTGCTTCAAATCCAATTACATAGTTACAAAGAACTTTGATAGATTGAGAGATCACAATTCAATTTCTACCTATCTCAATTGGTATTACTTAATTAGATCTTAGGAGATAGTAAAATCATAATCATAATATATCTAGGATCAAGTATGATCAAATTAAGAAGGTAATGTGAATACAAATATTGATAGAAGTAATTTTTAGTGTTCATTACTGAAAAATCAATCAAATTTAATTTAGCTTAATTTATTGTTTAGTTATTAATTCTTTGTTTTTAATTCAATTCTTAGTTGATCATCTTATTGTGTACCTTAAAAAAATTTATAAGAATTTTTGGATGACTACTACAATTCTTGTAGGATGATATCTTTTATAATTCTTAGTTGATCATCTTATTGTGTACCTTAAAAAAAATTTATAAGAATTTTTGGGTGACTACTACAATTCTTGTAGGATGATATCTTTTATACAATAAGATATGATTTGTATACTGATAGTAAAGAAAATTTTCAATTAAAACTTCAATAATACCCTTCACCAAACCTACCCTGTCCTTATCTTCCCATTTTTCCTCCTCTTCCTTTTCTACCACCCTTAGGTTTAGCTCTTCAAAGTAGTTAACAGTACCCTTAACTCCATCATTAGTCTTAAAGTCATCCATCCTAGCAGCTAGAGGTTGATTATGTTATAGCTCATCTATAACAACTTTATGTCTCTCTAACTCATCTTAACTTCACCAAATTACTATATAATTTGCTCAAATGACTCTTGATATATTCTAACTCTTTATTTCTTACTTATTTCGTTGTCATTGAATATGGTTCTACTTTAAATTTGATTCATATTGTACTTATACATCACTCCCTCATGTATTTTTCTCAAAATATTATTTAAACTCACAACCTAACTTACGAAAGATTCTTTAAAAACTAAAAAATCTAAATTAAAAAGGCTAGTTTAAATCTTCCCCTCTTTGTTAAATACTTCTAAAGAAAAAAATTGGATTAAAAAATAAATAAACAAAACTATCAGTAGATGAATAAAAGAACTTAAAATTTTAGGAAATTGAGCTTTATAAAAACTAATTAGATTTAATATGAAGAATGCAAGAAGAAATCAACACAATAAATCAATGAAAATATGAGTAAGAACAACTACATAATATATAATACCTTTAATAGTGCAATTCATTATCTTTGTTGGAATAACAATACACTTTGCTTTAATGATTAACTTAATTACTAGCCTTTCGTATTATTTTAAATAAAAATTTCTAGGCCTTTTCTTCACAAAAAACAAAATTTTGTTGAAATTTCCCTCTTGATTTACTTAAAAATCAAGAAATGAGGAATAATAACTTAAGAACAACTTTTTTCTAACAAAAGTTTAAGAATGGAAAAAATTAATGAATACTAAATATAGCAAATGAAGATATAAGAATATTAAATATGTAAACAAAGGTATTAAGAATGAACATTAATATGTAACTAAGCTCTGATACCAATTTTCAATACAACATTCACTAATACGACAAATGAGATTCAATATTAATACGACAAGACCTAGGACCATTCGACCAAAGATAGGTTGATTTAAGACCATGAGTACAAAACATAATAAAAAGATATGATTCACCATACTTTTAAAAAACTCTCCAAATGATTTTGGTTAATTAATAGTAACATGATTTCTCAATTATAATCATTAATAAACCTTTTATAGGTATGAAAAAATAAATCTAGATTTTTAAAAGGAAATAGCACTCAAAATAATAAAACCATAGCTAATATAACATGATTTTGTTGTTTATCTTGGATAATAACCAACATTGATTTGTTTTGGACAATCAATAGTAAAACAAAAATACGTTTGATACATGTTAAAAGTTAAACTTCAAAATTAATTTACTTTTGGAACTCTAGATTACAAATATAGTAAAACATTGACCTTAGTTATAAGTATGGCTCTAATGGTGGTTACATTTTATTTCTTAACAACCCAACATTCAATGTTAAACCAATGCTAGTAGTTTTTTTAGTTTGGACCTAGTTACATTTTCTAAAAATGATTCTTTAACTTGCTCCATTAGATTATTATGATATGCCTAACTTCAACCTCTCAAGGTAACAAAGCCTCACTGCTTACATATAGATGGACCTTATTGAGAAATTCTTTAACTTGTGTTGCCTACTTTTTAATGGAGGAGGTGTTTGGTTAGCATTAACATCTAACTTTAGTTGGGAAGAGTGCAAAAGGGTTGGAGATAAGAGAGTGGCTTGTAGCTGTGGGGTGATTGAGAGAAATTTCTAAAAGGGGAAAGAGAGGAAGAAGAGAGGCTAGAGAGTGAGTGTGGGTTATGAAGGTATAAAAATAACTCAGATATGTCTAAGTTAAAGTAGTATAAGCTAAAGACTAGTTAAGGGGCTATAAAGGATAAAGTAGGGGCGGAGAAGCTAAGATAAGGTTTCCTTTAGATTAGTCAGCCATAAAGAACTTGATAATAATGATAGGTAGGAGAAGATCCACCTACTACTATTAACCAAAAATTTAAAGACAACTCAATTTTAACAAGGTAGGTAATAGGTGATGAAAGAGAAAAAAAAGGTCTATATGGTTTTTATCGAGAAAGGAGAGGAATTTGTCAAACACTAAAATGATTATCTCTTATCAATATTATTGAACCATGGGAGATTGCAATTAGTGTTTTGAGATAACAAAACATGATTACTACTAATGAGTATATTATTTTGATGAAAAGTAATATAAGAGCAAAATGAAGTAATATAAGAACAAAATGAAGTCATAAACTAAATAAGATAGATTATGAAGTTGATAAAGAGAAGTTGAAGTTGACAATTAATGAAATAAATATCAAAGTGAGAATAAAAGAAGATTAAAGCTTATCAAAGACATTCATTCGTTTGTAATATTAGTCATAATCTCACTTTATTAATCTGATGCTCTAAAAGTCTCACCATTTATAATCATTTTATTTCAATTGATTTTATGAGTCTTTACATTCATCAAGAGGCATTGAAGCTCTTGATTTCAATAGAAAAATCTCTTAATCTTTCAAACACTCTTTATAAAACATTTTAGGAAGTGCTTAAATAATAAATGGATTAAGAAAATTGGTTTTCAGCATTTAAAGTTGATAAAATCATATTTTTAGGGTAATCAGTTGGCATATATACGTTACTGGTCAACCAATATAAGTAAAGTTGTTAAAATTAATATACCATGATTTTCTTGTAACATTGATTGATGTATTTCTTAACCAATGTACCATATTGGTCAACCAATATACCTACTAGTTGGCTAGTGTTCTAATGACTAGTGAATCTAGCCCTTTTAGTGTATACTAGTTAAATAATATGCTATTTTGGTCAAGTAGTGCTCTTCATATAGGCATTATAATAGTTAGTTCTTAGCTCCAACAAATCAGAAGGGTCCCAAAACAGTATAAATAGGTACTTTATCATTGGTTTTAACATGAAGAAGCTTTTGGTTTTATTTAAAACATTTTTAATTGTTTTCAATCATTTGTGTATCATTGCCCTATTTGTGTTAGTGAGCTTCTTCTGATTTACCAACTAAATAAGTGAGAAAATAATTAAGTTATAATACCTTGTTTAGGTGTTGGAAGTTATACTTGGAAGTGTTCAAAGTGGGATTAAAGTTCCTCTTCACCTTAGAAGAAGGGTTTCCTCTTTATCAAGAAAGATTGTACAAATGTTTGAAAAGTATAAGCAGTGGATATAGGTAAGAGTTATTTACAGAACCATAATAAATAAGTTTGTAATATCTTTTCCTTTTCCTCTTTAAATTGTTACTAAATTGTTTAATTGGTTTATGTTAAGTAATCCATTTATTCATCATTTTTAAATTGAGTTCATCAGCTAGAAAATCCTTGAATTTTGTGAACGCCCAATTAACACCCCTCCCCTCTTGTCTGCCATTAGGGACTAACAAGTGATATAAAAAAAGTCTATTGGACTAGCATTTTTAACTAAATATTATAGCAAAAATCATAATGGTATATTTAGGAGCATTATCCTTACTATTCAACCAAAAGGGACTAATCATTAATATACCACCATTCTTTGTTGGGAATGGTTACTTTTGTTAGAAAACTAGGATGATATTTTTATTAATGGCTAAAAGCATAGAAATTTGGAAAATAGAATTAAATGGTCCCTTTTTTCATAATAAAATTGTAGATAACAAAGTAGTACCAAATTAAAGGAAAAATGGGAACTTCAAGATAAGAAATTAGTTTGCTTAAGGTTATATATAAAACAACTTAAGAAATTTGACATACTTTAGAAGCTATATATGAGGGAACCAATCATGTAAAGGTAAGGAAAGTAAGCATGCTAACACATTAATATGAATTGTTTCAAGTGAAGAATGATGAAAGCTTATCTAGTATGTATATTAGATTTACTAATATTATTAATGCTTTTAAAGGTCTTAGAAAGACCTATGCTAGTGTTGAAATAGTAATATAGTTATTTAGGTCACTTCCAAAGGTATGAGAAGCTATGCTAGATTTATTATTATTAGTCATGCTTTTGAAGGTCTTAGAAAGACCTGTACTAATCTTGAAATAGTAAGATAGTCATTTAGGTCACTTCCAAAGGTGTGAGAAGCTAATGTGATAGCTATACAAGATGCTAAAGATCTAACAACACAATCTTTGGAGAAACTAGTTAAATCCCTCATCACATCATAAATAAGGCTCTAGGAGACATAAGAAGAAATAATGCTCCTAAAGAATGAGAATTTAGCATTCAATGCCTCAAAGGAAGAATTAAGTAAGGAGTAAGAGACATAAACTAGTAAAAGTGAAGAAGAAGAAGAAGAAGAAGAAGACATTGGCTTACTCACTAAAAAATTTAAGAATTTCTTAAAGAAGAAGTTCTTAATAAAAAAGAATTTCAATAAGGGTAAACGTGATTTAAAACATAAATCCTTTATCATTATTTTCTTTTAAAAAAGAAAACATAGTAAGAAAAAGTGACAATGTCCTTTACTCAAAGATAATGAGAAGGGGCAAGCAGAAAAAACTTAAGGCATCAACTTGGGATGACACAAATGAATTTGAAAGTTAGCATTTAGAAGAAGAGATAGTATGCGCTTTACCACTGTAGATAATGATAAGGTAACATCCAACCTTCAATCTTTTGATAATGATAGTGATGTTAATTTAACTTATAATGAATTAGTTAAGAGCTTTGAAAAAGAAAAAGCTATGGTCTAAAATCAAAGAGGCTCAAATGAATTGCATAGCATTAAAGCATCCAAAAATGCTATCATTCATGACAATCATGACTTATATGCATTAAGGTTTAATAGAGAAACGTTGACAAAGGTGGTTGGTTCCCTTAAGGAATTATTGTCTAAGTTTACTAAAGGTAGTGAAAAAATAGAAAATATGCTAAGAGCTTAAAAGAATTTGAATAATAGGTATAGAGTAGGATATACCATAGAAGTGAAGGCAATTATAGAACTAAATTTATCGAGGGAAAATATTTTCATAGTGAAGAACCATTACCTAATGTGACATGTGTATGTAACATCCACGTCCAAGCTTATAAACACAAATTCTACGTATATGTCAAATCATATGCATGTTCATTCCATATCCTAGGACTAATATTAAAAGCAAGTATCGTGGTTTTTTATATGGATCACAATCTAGGAATATAGTTCAATACTTTCTGGGAAGTATAGATATAAATTCTATAATAACATCCAAACTAAATTACACTCTTTTAGGCCTCAAACAAGCATACATCAAGATTTCATTCATAGAAGACATCATACATATAATCATGGTAGCTCGTTTCACTACCTTAGGAAACCATTCAATACCTTTAATGTCTAAAGGAAGTTTCCTCATTATACATACAAATAGTGTAATTTATGCATCATAATCACTAATAAAATATAGTATGTCATTTTTGTGGTAAGTTTAGACATGTTGATAAATTTTTTGTCCTAAACAAAGAATGGCAAGTAAACCCATGAAAGTATGGGTTGAAAAGAAAGATCCTGAAAATAAAGGAATCAAGCTCATTTAGGTTCCTAAAACATATTGATTGGCATGTTCTATTATGGAAAATGGAGATGGTATTCACTGAATGGTTATTACTTTTAAGAATTTATGCCTTTTATTTTAATGAACATAACTATCTTATGTCCAGGAATGTCTTCAAAACATTTATGCATAATATGGAGGTGCTTGTCCTTAAAGACATTAAGAATAATCATTAAAGACTCTTTAAAAGAGTCAATTATTGAACCAAATAAAGGAGGAAAATAATGAGACGTTTTTAATGGACTGAAACTCAAGAAGAATCTTCATTTAAATTAGTTAGTAAGTAATGTTCAACAAGAGGTAACTATTAGTTCATACCTTAGAATTTTGTCATATATTGCTCTTATTTATCAATTTAAGTATAAATTATTAGAAATTAATGTTTAGGTTTATACTATTAATAAAAGAAGAACATTTATTTCATATACTATGGAACTAAACTTAGATATTATATGCAAATAGAATAATAAGTTAAAATTTGTTAATATACTAAACTAATTGGGATAGTCTTATTAAAATAATGAATGATGTTGTTAAGAAAGGATTAGACATAATTATATGTATTTAAATTCTCCTTAATGATTATAAAAGTTTTTGATTGATAGTCCTATGATTTATTAAGTGCTTTGATGTTTTAATTTAAATTTCAAAGGTTGTTTCTCAAGAATATATGATTAATTGGTCAACCAATATCTCAAAGTGATCAACCAGTGTAACCAAAATCATGTTTTATGCAATTCTAGTGAGTTTTTTCTTTGTTTGGTATAATTTCTAATAGTCCACTTGCTTACATTGGTCAACCAATGTCATCTTTTTCTAAGATGATTTTCCTTCCAGTGAGTTTATGAAAAGCTAAACTGAATAAATGATTTACCACAAGGCCCCAATAGTTAGTCAACATAGAGCAAAGTTTGATCGATGTCTCTTTCAAGGAAGACAATTAAGTTTAAGCGAGTTTGTGGCATATTTGATTAATATGAAATGTTGACCATAACCTTCAACCAGTGTCCCCAAATATTCAACCAATACGTAGGTTTTACAACCCCCTTCCTTTGCCTTTCTTCTTCTTATTTCTCATTTTCTTATTTAAGCATCTCTGAAACCCTATATAACTCAATTGTTTCTTTAAAAATCACAATAACTCATTGAAGCTAGCTACCCTCTTAAATTTTTTCTTTTTGTTAAAGATTAATAAAATTCACATTCTATTTAGATAAACTCCTAAAATTTATAATTATTTAATAATGTTTTTGTCTTTGAAATCATTTTCATAGATCACATTTTTCATTCAAGTTTCCTTTTAGAATTATGATTGATTTCATTAAATTGAAAATTTTTCATTTGTGGGTCTCCAATTTAGGAATTTTCTAAATTTTTAATTAAAATTTATCTTTTCAAATTGATGCTTTCATAGTTAAAGTATAAAAGGAGTCAAGGTTGTCTTCTTTAAAATTATATTCATATATATTTGATTTTGTTCAATTTTGGCATTTTAAGCATTTTTTTCATATTGATATTCATGAAGTTGAGGATTTCAAAACTACGCCTTAAGTATTCAATAGTATTTTTTAGTGATAAATTTTATCCTTTTTTAAAAATTAAATTATACTAATAAGAAAACTATACTAAAATTTTATCATTTTTAAAATTAAATTATAATAATAAGAAAACTATATTAAGTATAGTCATAACATAGAATAAGAGAGACCAATACCAACATCAATTTTACAGCGAAACGACATCATATTTAGATGATACAAAAACATAAGGTGAAAAGTGCAGAAGATTCAAGATTTGCTTCGACGTTCCATTTTGCCTCTTATTGCTGGCAAAAGATCACCTTTACAACATATTAGTTGCATATAAAGATAGTTGCGTATAATTCCTCTCAATCAAAAGGTAAATCTGGACAATCTATTGTTAATTGCTTTCAATCAGAAACGATGGATACATTGAATTCCATCTTTGTCAGTAGGGAATCAACCCGATAGATACAAAATAACAATATTAATATACAATTCAAGTAGAAATTGCACTCCAAAAAATGCATGGAATTATTTTTCGAAGCTGTAAAAATGAAGGTAGAACTAATGGAATAAGGTAAACCATAACTTTCATATTTCTATGATGTACAATTTGCTCGTATGTGTATCTAAAGTATGGTTAAGTATAGCCTCTAGGAGATGGCTATTGATTGATCCATATTGTTATAATAGTTATGTGTGATTAATTTCTCTCACTTTAATGATCAAGATCTCTTAAAATTCATTGATTCTTCTTTTATTTCCATTGAACCTCCTAAGATTATGTTCCATCCAAAGTTCATTTTTTATGCATACTCCTATAGCAATAAAGTGAACTATTATGGTTTTTTTTTAATAGTCTTGAATTTTTAGGAGCCCCTATAAAATGTCTAGGACAGTAAAAGATTTCAAATCCCAATGATATAGATACCTGATCTTAATACAAATAGTAAAGGAGTAGGGCACTAAAAAAAGAGATGATCTTTGTTTTCATTCATAGCTTTACACAAGTAACAGGTTAAGTCTAAGTTCAAGAAACTCAATTTGTTTAACGTTCTTAGCTTATTGCTTGCTATTATAGGAGGAATGAAGTATTAGGCTGTAAGGCTTTGTTCCAAACTATTCCATATCGTGCAACCTTAAATGTAACCCCTTGGAAGAGACTTCTACTGACTTTATTGGAGAGGAGTCTTACTAGATTTTTATGCCATATAAAATAGTCTTAGGAGTCAAAGTTTGAGACATAAAAGGTCCTTAAGTGATTAATCTCAAGAGTTAAGGTGATAGCTCTACTAATATTCATAAAAGAGCTAGCTTTAGTATGAATAGGATAATTCATAAAAGATAATTTAGCTTAAGCATTTAGGATTATAGGCCCCTACTTGGTCCAATTATCAAATCAATGAGAAGTATGCTCTCCATTTTTATCTCTACGAATAGCCTAAAAATAAACCTCATCGTTCAGCTTAAGTAATTGACTTCGAAAACGAGTAGTAAAAGGTTTTCCCTTTGATTCTTCTACACTTCAGGAAGCAACTATACAACTCCATATCCTCTTTAGTGTCAAAATCTTATTGTTAAGTTTTGATAGAATATATCCTTAAAACTGCTAAGGTTTACACACTTTTGAGCATTTAACTTTAACATAAGCATCAAGCCCTTATGAATTGCCAAATAAGAACTTCATTATAAGCCTTTCAATGTTTTAACCAACCATTTAATAAGGAAGAAGTGGTATCTTCAATAGATATAAAGAGAGCTTAGGAAATAAATAATCAACTATGATCTTCCCACATAT
>JAOTJB010037085.1:0-10151 GCA_027123815.1 Erythroxylum minutifolium
TTTATGATTGATTAAAAAAGAAGTGATGCATTTGATGCAAATTTCTTCTTTCCTTTGAGATTAACCGAAATTAAGAGAGGGTAAGAAAGGGTTCTTGAATTGTTTTGACTCTCTCTCTCTTATCTTACATGGTGAGCCAAAAAATTCATGAGAGTGTCTCATGTTTTGGCTACTTTCTTCTAAGAAAAATCTACTCCAAAGTTTCTTCTCCTTTCCTACCGAAGGATCTTATTAACCAAGTTGTCCTAGAAGAATAAGTGGTAGATCGGATTGGTTGAGGATACAATATCAAGAAGAGGACGCAATAAGGTGAAGAGGATACATCACCTAGGAGAGGATATATTCCCAAGGATAGGATAGCACAGCGAGGAGTTAAAGCTGTAGCGAAGGAATCGGTAATATTTTCCATCTTATTATTATGCAAATGTTTTTCCTTATGTCGTATCATATGTGGCTCTGCATGTTGATTTAGATATACTGCTTCTGCTGAAATTTTGATTTCTAAAAAGTTTTGAAATATATCGTTTCTTCCAAATTGATGCATGTTTTATTTTCCGATCCAACACCAACATCACAACACTAGAAAATTGAATTGAAATCTACAACAATCAAGTCATAAAATAACTCAAGAACAAATCCAAATATGAAAATTAGGACATTCTAAACATGAATAACATATTCAAATCCAAGTTACACATCAGGTTTAATAAAATAAACAAAGGAAAGAAAGAAAGAACTTGATTTGAAGTCAAACTTGAAATCTAGAATTTTGGATTACTCTTCTTACTCCTCCCTCTTGTTCTCTCCCTTTGGAAGATGGTGACTGCTCTTTTCTGTGTTTTCTTGCTTTTTATAGTTCTTAAGGCTTCTAGGGTTTACCCACTTAATTTGGTTCCAATAGTAGCCCCAAAATATCAAAATTACGAAATAGGTCAAGTGCTAAAAAAGCTTAATTCCTTGGAATTGTTGTTTACACCCTCTTGCCACAATCATGGCCAACTTTCATACTTCCAATTCTTCTCTTTTCTTCAATTTCCTATTTCCATACACTCAAACACACATCAAACACCTCTTGAAACATAAAGTTAAGGTCTAAATCATGCTCAAAACTATACAAACACTTAAAATATATACAAACACTGACAATAACATAATTCTAAGGCTATATACATGATAATCATCAAAGAAATAATCAAAAGCACACTTAAACATCTATTAAAACATAGTATAATTTACACCTATTAAACATTTTCCTAAATAACTAACCTAAAATAAAATATTTTTCAAGTAAGTTTATGTTATTCTTACTTTTTATATCTAGGTATTGTTTTCCTATCTCAAATTGGTGTTCTTTTGGTTCTTTATTAGTTTTTATTTTATTTCTTCTCTACGCCCCAAAAAGATTTTTTCCCATCTTCATTTTCATGTTCGATTTTCCTTTTTTCTCTTTGTCAAACTCTTTTTGGGTTTTGATTTCTTTTTTAGAGAGTTATTCATTTTTTAGTTTAAGCTCAATGATTCACCAATAAGAAGATACTTTTAAATGGTTATCTAAATGACAATAGAACTAAAAGTTTGTTGAAAAATATGAGCTTCCTTAAGGGCTCTGTATCTGAACTTAAAAATTCTATTAAAATAGCATTTGAGAAATGAATCATGGTGTGCCAAATCAAAATTTAACCTTTATAAGTCATAAATTCCATATGTGGTGTGGGAGTTTGCATAATTATATTTTCTATTTTTTTTCTCCATAAGTTTTACATATTGTGGTTTCCCATTTAGAAAATTTTTGCATAATATATACCATACTAGTTTATATAAAATTTCCCTCTTTGTTTAATGCAATAGCCTAGCATTCTAACATTTAAGAACTTTTTGAAGACTTTACAAATAAACATGTCCACCAAATTTGCAGAGTAGGTAAATGCTACTTGTGTTCAAGATCTAAATTTGAGAGTTGAAAACCATTAGATGAGAAATGATTGTTGAAACATACATAGCTGAACCATTTCTTAAAGGCCCTAAAAGTTTTTAGTTACCACTGAATCTACTTCCCCTATTCACCCCATTGTGAAAGGAATTAACATTTTCTAGAGTGGCTATAAGATTTTGATGGCTTATATATCTTGATATAAAAGTGTTTTCTTCTTATAGATACAAATGGCCTCGTTAGCCATTAGATAAATAATCTTCCTAAATAATCCACATATCTTGATCATTATGTCAACAGTTTCTCATGAAATTATTGATAGGATATGGTAGTTAGTGCCAAGAGAAGTCCTTCTTTTGAGTGATGAAGGCAACATCCATAGATGAAGCTAATTGTTTGCAAAGAAAAAAATGGGTTTAAATCACAAATGATTGACCAAGGAAGTGTGTATGATCATGTGTAACATAAAAAGAATACATAATAGTACTTAACTAGAACTAATTTCAAAATTCCACGCAAAAACCTCAACTTCTATATTTTATATGTTAATTTTTGCTATATCTTTAGAAAATTCATTGCATAAGATACATTATGTGATTTTGGGGGAATATAGTTTTCCTGATTATGGTATGAGTTTTGAATTTTTAGCCTATGCATATTGCTTAGGTATCATTTATTTTAAATTTTCTCTATAAATATTGATTTAGTAATAAGTTCTCTTTAAATAAATATCTACTGATAAGAATAAGGCAGTAAAAATAAAATGGTAAATGAAACAACCATTTTGAAATAAAGATAATGAAGCTCATACTAAATTTATTTTCTAATATAATATTAACTCGTCACCTTTTTCTATTGTCATTTATTTGTAATTACTTGTAGTAATGGAAACTTTGAATAATATGAACTATGCCTTTCATTGTATGGAAATAAATGAAAAGGATGGTGCATGGAACGATGTCATGGAGATGCATATAATCTCATTAATGGTTAAAAAAGCGAAGAAGTGAAATTTAACAATTACTACCTTTTCTAATTCTAGTTGGAAGAATATTAAAGCAAGTCTTCAAAAAAAATTGACTTCTACACATTCTATTATCTTTGCGTTTAATCACATAACAAAAGTAACTTAGATTAAATGCTTTATATTTCTTTATTTATTGATGGAAGCTTTGAACAATGTGAACGATTCTAATGATTATAGGGAAATAAATGAAAAGGATGGTGTTTGAATTATACCATAGAGATGCATTCAATCTCATTAATGGTTAAAGAAGTGAAGAAAGAAAATTGAACAACTACTACCTTTTCTAAACTAGTTTGAAGAATATTAAGTCAGGTCTTAAACAAAATTCAATAAAGAGTATACTGATGTTCAATTGAAGAACGAGTATAATGCATTAAGAGCTAGATTAATGAATCGTAAGAGCTTATTTAAAGAAATAGGAATTGGTTACAACTCCTTTATTGATGAAGTCAATACTGCAAATGAATGTTGTGGAAATATTTTTAAGATAAAATATTTCTCTTTTATTATTATATCATCTTATATATTTTTTATTCTCATGTTTCATTTTCACCATTATAGGTTCATAAAATAGCTCACAGATTCAAGAAAAAAGGATTTAAGGAATTTTTAGACTTGTGTCATATTTTTGGAGTCACTACTATAACCAGTTTACATGCACATCTATTAGCTAAGTCTTTATTAAATAGTATAGACGAGGAACAAAGAATAAATGTTAATGAAGATTTCTTATATAATGAGAAAAAAGTTCTCTATCTAAGAAAAGAAATATCCTAAAAAAAAGAAGGTAAAGAAGACACACTTTAACATTTTAGAAGAGGTTTTGATTACAATTGGTGGATAATCGAAAAGAAAGAATGATTTGCTTAAGAAAAAACTAACCATAACATCATCTATTGCAGATAATGGAGCTTCATCTATTAATCAAAGGATGAAGAAATTGATGGAATTCTTGAATTCCTTAAATGAATTAGGTATTAATGATGTGTAATATGGAAAAGTAATGAAGGATTTTTATAATTCTCCACTTTATAAAGATATTTTTATGAAGATGAAAAATATAAGGATGTTAGATTGGATTATGTCTCTTTTATTATATTTTCATTTTATTGCATATTAAAGTCTTATTGGTTTAGAAACTTTTATATTAATAATTATTCTATGATTTGAACATTTTAATTGGATGTTTTGTTAAACACTTTTATTAATTATTTAATGCTAGTATTGTAGATACATGGCCTCCTTATTGGATTTCAAATCAAATTCAGATGATGAATTGAAGAAGGTAGTTATTATTTCTCTGGTTGGGGAAGAGAATAAATATTTTCATTTACACAAGCAATGATGGAGAACTTCTGCTATATCAGGTCAAGATCAAATAATGAAACTTTTGAATTGGAATCCTACAAGGATTTATAAGAACCTAAGAATGTCTTCTTGAGCTTATATGATGAGTTGACGAGTTTAAGAGGCTTAAAACTAATAAGTCATTTGATTTGATTGTGAAGGAACAAGTAGCAATTTCCTTAATGATTGTAGGGCATAGTGAGATAACTAGAGTCAATACAGAGTGCTTTTAACATTTTACCTAAACAATTTTGAAATACTTTCATGAAATCTTATAGACAATTAATCATCTTGTAAAAAGAGTCATTGCTCCATCATCTTTTATCAATACACCTCTTAAGATTTAACATAATTTGAAATTCTTTCCATATTTCAAGGTATATTCATATACTTAATTATTATTTCAATTAAATCCTTATGACTAATAATTATTTTAAGAGTGTAATTTTATTTTTTAGGATTGCATAGGAGCAAAAGATGGTACACACATTGATGCACATGTTCTAATTGATGAACAAATACCATATAGGGGTAAAAGTACTTATCCAACTCAAAATATTGTATGTTGTTGCTCATTTAACATGTCTTTCACATCTGTATTGGCTGAACAGGAAGGTGCTACAAATGACTCTCAAATCATTTTACAAATAATAACAAATAGTAAACCAATTTCTTATGCGTTCATAAATATTACATTATTTTAACTAAATATAGTAATTATGATTAATTGTTAATAACTTTTTGTTAATATTACGTTCTTTATATGTTAAGTAAGTTCTATTTGGTTAATTTAAGCTACACTAATATACCTAGATTTCTTTTACCCTATCAAAATGAGAGATATCATTTGAGAGATTATAAAGCACCTCAAGGTCTACAATAATTATTTAACTACATGCATCCTTTATTAAGAAATGTTATTGTAAGATGTTTTGACATTCTGAAAGCAAGATTATTTTACCTTCAAACATATTGAGTCACGAAATCAAGAAACAAAAATGCATCGTTATTGCTTTTTATGTCATACATAATTATATTAGAATGCATAGACAAAGTGACAAATTATTTGACAATTGAGTTGAAAATGAAGAGAAAATTAGGGAAATTTTAAATACATATGTAAGTTCTCAAGTAGAATATAATATCACTCTAGCATAACTTCGAAGGATGTCTCAGAAGTAGGATGAAATTGCTAGAGAAATGTGAAATGATTATAATAGACCTAATTGATTTATGTTTCTGTTTGTAAGTAATTCTACTATCATGTTTTAAAGCATTATAATATGATGGATATAATTTATTAATTATAATGCCTTCATGTAATTTTTATATTTTATAGAATTTTATTACATAAAATTGATGCTTAAATTTCTTTAATTATATAAATATTCATTTTCCTATGATCTCACATCTTAGTGGGACTTTTATTGGGATGTTTTTATATGGAAATATTCATATGTTATATTTCTCATCACAATGAGAACTAATTAATTTAAGAATACAAGTTGATATATTAAAAATAATAAAATCAAATTTTACTTTTAACATATAATAGTATGATTAAAAATAAAAAATGATAATAAAACCAAAAAATTTTGTTTTTAGTTTTTTATTAAAAATCTTAACAAAATAATTTTTGTTTTTTGTTTTTGTTTCTTACAACAAAAAACAGAAGTAGAACCAAATAAACTCTTTGTCTTCCACAAATTTAGGAGAAAAATATAAGTATACATGGATGACATGATTGTAAAAACAAAAATTGGAAGAGATCACATTGTAAACCTGTAAGAATGTTTTACAACCTATATAAATAAAGCATGAAGTTAAACTTGAAAAAAAATGAGTATTTGATATAGAGGCTAACAAATTTCTTAAACTTTTTGAAGTATTTTTCCAATTAATAAAATCTACAAAGGGATAAAGGTTAATCCATGAAAGTTGTTAATTCGTAAAAGATTTAGGCTATCATATATAGAAAAAAACCTAGAAATTTGAAAGCTGGGCAATGGTTGATAAGTAGGATAGTAAGTTTATTAAGTTTCCTCTCAAGATTTGAACCACTACTCTTCATTTCTTAATGTAGTCAAAAAGTCAACTGAGTTTGAGTGGACCCAAAAATGTCAACAAGCCTTTAATCAATTAAAAGAGTACTTCAAGAATCCACTACTATTATCGACATCATACTATAGAGACATATTATACTTTTAGTAGCCATTTTTTAAGTGGCCCACAGCTCTATCCTTATGAAGGAAGAAGACTACATCCAAAAGCCAATATCCTATATAGCCAAGATACTACATAGCTTAGAGTTAAACTACTTAAGTCTAAATTAGTTAGCATATGCTACTTACTAGTGCAAAAAAAATCGAGGCCATACTTTTAAGCTCATATCATCAATATATGTATATACCTTCTATTAAGCAAAGTGCTTCTCGTATTAGATATATCATGTATAATTGTAAAATGGTTAATCAAATTATAGGAGTTTGACATTAAGTATATCATTATAAATTTCTTAAAATCATAAGTAATAGAATATTTCATACTCAAAATGTCAATACTCTTAAAATAGAAAAGAAAACTCCTAAGCAATCCTACATATGACAACTAACACCCTAAATGAATTATATACATTGATGGCATAATTGAAGAAAAGGATACTATGATAAAGATATATTTGGCTAATAGAAATTAACGTATTGTTAACATATAATATGATCTATTTAAAATGTTAAATAACGATGAAAAATATAAGGCTTTATTGTTTGAGATTAAGACAACCAGTGAACTCTAAATCGAACTTATAACCATCAGGTTGAACTCATGACTTGTAATCAACCAACTTAATAAGGTCTAAGAGGTAAAAGAAGACAAGTAGGCAAAGTATAATCAGAATTTCAGATAGATGAAAAACACATACAAATAAACATCAAGGCAATACCTAGGCCACAAAATTACAAAGCATATCATTTTTAAAAATAAGAGTCAACAACGATGTTGTCCCTCAAGGGATATTCTATAAGGAACAAGAAGAGTCAATAATAGTCTAGGTTATCCAAGAATCAGCCATAATAAAGAATGAGATAGATTGGGCATATTCAATCCAAAAGTACTTACAAGAAAGAAAGTTATTAAAGGACAAAGATAGAGAAAAACATTTATGGTCTTATGATATTCAATTGTGGATAGACAATTATATCGAAGGTGTTTGATTTTTTATATTTAAAATCCATCTTTAAAACTCAAATAAAACATGTATTTAAAGAAATTCATTAAAGAGTATGTGAAATTTTAAGGTAAAAATTTTTTGGCTTACAGTTTACCAGGGCACCCAAGAGTTAATGAAAAAATGTGACAAGTGTTAAAGATACTCAAATATACATGATTTACCTATCTTTGAATATGTTGAATAATCAAGTGTCATCCCTTTCATCCAATAGAGAATAATTGAGCTCGAACCGTTTCCCCTTATAATAGGCAACTCAAAATTCTTTGTTTTTATGGTTGATTATTTCATGGGATAGGAAGAGGTGGAACCTAACCAATATAATTGGTAAAGAAATCAAAAGTTTATTAAGAAGAAACATTATAAGTAGGTGTAGAGTCGTCTTACTAGTAATTACAAATAATACCACCCAATTAAGAACTAAGAACTAAACACCATTTCATATTCATTATATATCCACAAGCTAATGGGCTAGTAAATGTCACCAATAAGATAATATTGTAAGACATAAAATGTAGCACCCCACTCCCGCCCGACATGTACACGTATGCTTATTAGACATTCGTGCACGTGACCGATGGAAATGGCACGCTAACTATACCACTTTCACATATCGTATGGTATCATAAATTAAAAACATAAATACCACAATGTCTAAAACCTAAAAATTCCTCATTTCATTTCATAAACATGATTTACAAAGTAGCATTACTACAACATCCATATTTATACAATATTAACAACCTATCAGAGTCTACAACTCTGTCTACAGAACATGCCACATACATGAGGAAATTAACAAAAATTTAACTAAATCCTTCATTCCCAGCTGACTGACCTTTAAGCTATGTCTTTTACCAAAAAGCTATACTAGATCCCTTCTAAGCAGTCTTTGAATCTAATTTGTCACTCTCGAACCTGAAAAGTAAACGTTGCAATTTTGGTGAGTTTTACAAACTAAGTTGAGTAACCATCCTCGATGGTTTACTCATATCACAAATATCACAACAATTCATACATTCACATAATTCACATAATTCATATAATTCACATTTATCAACATGTAGCATCATGATATACTTTGATCATAAACTTTCGCATTTTTCGATCAATTCGATTACATATTTCAATTGCAATCATTCAAATCATATAATTCATAAGTATATGCAATGTTCATGAGACTCACGTTCACTTATTTTGTTGTTGTGACCGAGTGCCTTTTCACTGTCCTGTATCCATTGTAGATACCAGGCTCATTTATACTGTCCCTTATCCATTGGGGATATAGGACTTATTTTACATAGTAAGCCATAGGCTCTTACCATAGTCTCAACTTTAAGCTCTTTTTCACTGACGACTCCAGTCACAACTGCCTTTATCTTTCGTGCATTCATGTAATAAAATGCACCATGTGTGTTCAATCATTATGCTCATTCAGTCACATTCACATTCGTTCTCATTCACATTTGTCATCGGACTTTTAGTCCAGCATTTAACATTTAAGTTGAGAAATAAGTAGTCAATCACATTCACATTCAAGTAGCACTTCTAATGTTTTATTCATGCATCAAATGCCTCAGACATTGAATGTCCGAAAATCAATACATACATATCACAT
Organism: Erythroxylum minutifolium; assembly: GCA_027123815.1. NCBI lineage: Eukaryota > Viridiplantae > Streptophyta > Magnoliopsida > Malpighiales > Erythroxylaceae > Erythroxylum > Erythroxylum minutifolium. The sequence goes on from JAOTJB010037085.1 coordinate 9,149, forward strand.
AAATATTCAATACATAATTTAATAAACAAACAATCATACTGAGACCATCTTAGGTTACTCACAGTTTGCTCCAAATAGCTTATTGCCTAGAGGTTTCGACAACATCTGAATGAGGTCACTCTAATTCCTCCTCTATATTATGCAACACATACATTTACACACATTACAAATTTTCACAATTATATAAGTAATCATTTATGCATATATGTATATATGGATTATGTACAATGCATGCTCAATGACAATCTTGGGTACATTTCCTTAATACGCATCTAATAATCAATTAACATCATCTTTCAATCATTCTTTAATACCTAATACACTTTCCTTACTTTAATCGCTTTATTCATCATCCACTAGGCTTATTCAAGATCCCATTCAAGCCTAATTACATCATAGGAAAGCATGGATAAGTCAATAATTTATATATGTACATGATTTGGGATAATAGGAATAACTTTCACTGTGGATATTGGATTAAGGTCATTTAAGTACAGTTTCGAAAAAGACTTTGGTTTCTACAACTTCCGTGAAGACCCTAAAAAGAGATTTTGTTGTCTAAAAGGTCAAAATTGCACATTTATGTATGTGTCCTAAGAATGTCTGCCCAACGGTCATATATTTTACTCCAAACGAACATGAACAAAGCTGGAACACTAAAATTCTAGAGAATGTCTACCTAGCGGACATGAAGTCTGCCCAACAGACCTATACTGGCCAGTTTCCAGATTTACCACTCTTACCATTTATATCTAACGCACCTATGCATATCTTAACATTCCTACTTGAATTTCTCTTCATTCTCACCTCCATTCCAATTCAAAACATCCATAAAACACATCATACAAAATTGTTGATCGTAATCACATAAACATAACATCAACCATGTCTATATGTTCTTCAATATTTCAGCACACATTCAACTTCATTGTCACCTTCCCTTTATCTATAAACTATCATCCTAATTCTCCTCACTTCGAGACACTATACTATCACTTTCTTT
>JAOTJB010037103.1:0-10151 GCA_027123815.1 Erythroxylum minutifolium
AATCACATTACATAAACAATATACATGCATATTTAAAAGAATACCTCACAATATATTATTAATAAGTTAGAATGTTAGTACAAAAGTCACATATGAACATTGGCCTAGGGCACACTACTAACAACCAACGGGTTATTTTTCCAATCGAAGGTGTGCAAACGTGTGGTTTTGCACACCGAAGGTGTGCCATTGCAATCTTTTTTTGTGTTGTTTTTTCCACAGAATGGGTCTAGCAACCAAGCCAACGGACTATCCTGTCCAGCGAAGGTTTCCTAACTTGTTGTCTTTCCCACGAGTTGCTTTTCCCACCGAAGGTGCCTAGTCACTGTTCCAATGAGATGTTTTGCCCACGAAAGGTGCCCAGTGACTATGCCAACTAGCTGTTTTCCCCACCGAGGGTGCCTACCGAGCTTACCAACGGGCTATTTTGCCTATCAAAGATGCCCCACTAGCTGTTTTTCCCACCAAATGGTCCTAGCGAACGTGCCAACGTGCTGTTTTGCCCATCGAAGGTGTTTACTGACCTTTCAAATGGGTTGTTTTGCCCACCGAAGGTGCCTAATGACCATTCCAATTGGCTATTTTACCCACTAAGGGTACCTAGTGACCGTGCCAATAGGTTGTTTCACCCGCCGAGGGTGCCTAGCAACCATGCGAACGAGCTTTTTTGACCATCGAGGGTGCCTGGTGACTATTCCAATAGGCTGTTTCGCCCACCCAAGGTGCCTAGCGACCATGCCAATGGGCGGGTTTACACACTGAAGGTGCCCAACAAGTTTTTTGGCCACCGATGCTACCTAACGACCATGCCAACGAACTGTTTTCCCATCAAAAGTGTGGCAACGTGCTATTTTTGCCACCAAATTTTCCTGGCCAATGTTCCAGTGGGTAGTTTTGCCCACTGAAGGTGCTTAGTGACCATGCCAATGAGCTATTTTGCCCACTAATGGTACCTAATGACCATTCCAATGAGCTGTTTTGCCCACCAGAGGTGCCCTACTGGTTGTTTTTCCCATCAAAGATGCCTAGCAAATGTGCCAATGGGTTGTTTTGCCTTTCGAAGATACTTAGTGACTTTTTGAATAAGTGGTTCGCCAATAGAAGGTGCCTAACGACCACGCCAACGGGCTGTTTTGCCCATTTAGGAAGCCAAGAGACCACGTCAAAGGGTTGTTTTATCCACCGAGGGTGCCTAGCAATCATGCCATCGTGGTTTTTTCCCCGCCAAAGGTGCCAAGTTGACTGTGCCAATGGATTGCTTTCCCACTGAGGGTGCCTAGCGACCGTATCAACAGGTTATTTTGCCCACTGAAGGTGTGCAAATGGGTTGTTTTGCCCACCGAAGGTGTCTAACGATCGTGCCAACGGGTTGTTTTACCCACCGAGGGTGCCTAGCGACCATGCCAATGGGCTGTTTTACCCACCGAGGGTGCCTAGCAACTATGCCAACTGGTTGTTTTGCCCACCAAAGGTGACTAACAACTGTTCCCATATTTTTCGACCGAAGGTTACTAGCAATAGTTCCAACGGATTGTTTTTCCTATCGAAGGAGGCTAGCGACAGTGCCAACGGATTGTTTTGCCTATATAAGGTGCCTAACGACCATGCCAACGAGCTTTCTTCCCCACCAAAGGTGCCAAGTGACCATTCCAATGGACTATTTTCCCACTAGAGGTGCCTAGCGGCCATACCAATGGGTTATTTTGCTCACTGAAGCTGTGCAAATGGGCTGTTTTGTCTACTGAAGGTGCCTAACTAGCTATTTTTGCAACCAAAGGTTCCTACCAAACAAGCCAACAAATTGTTTTTCCCACCAAGGGTGCCTAGTGACTGTGCCAACGAACTGTTTTACCCACCTAAGGTGCCGAATGGGTTATTTTGCCCACCAAGCATGCCTAAGGACCATGCCAACAGGCTGTTTTTCTCACCGAAGGTGCCCAACTGACTGTTTTCCCCACTAAAGCTGCCTAGCGAACATTCCAATAGGTTATTTTGCCCACCAAAGGTGCCTAGTGACCTTATGAAATGGTTGTTTTGCCTACCCAAGGTGCCTAGCAACTGTGTAAACAAACTGTTTTGTCTATTGAAGGTGTCTAGTGACCACATCAATGGGCTATTTTGCCCACCGAAGGTGCTTAGTGACCATGCCAACGGGTTTTTTCCCATCGAGGGTGCCTAGCTACCATGTCAATGGGCTATTTTGCCCATCAATGGTGCCTATCAAGCAATTTTTCCCAGCAGAGGCACCTAATAAATGTGCCAACGGGTTGTTTTTCCCACCGATGCGGCCTAGTGACTGTGCCAATGAACTGTTTTGCCCACTTAAGGTGCCCAACGAGTTGTTTTGCCCACTAAGAGTTAAAGACCGAGCCAACGGGCTGTTTTGCCTACCAACGGACTATCCTGCCCTTCGAAGGTGTGCCAATGCATTGTTTTTCCACTGAAGCTGCCTAACCACCGTGCCAAAGTGCTGTTTTGCCCACCCAACTAGCTATTTTTCCACCAAACATGTCTAGTGGATGAGCCAACGAGCTGTTTCGCCCAATGATGGTGCCTAGTGACTGTGCCAATGGGTTGTTTTTCCCACTGAGGTGCCTAGCGACCATGCCAACGGGCTATTTTGGCCACCGAGGGTGACTAGAGACCGTGCCAATGGGGTATTTTGTCTACTGAAGGTGCCTAATTAGCTATTTTCCCACCAAATATGCTTATCAAACGTGCCAATGCGTTGTTTTTCCCATCAAGCATACCTCACGATCGTGCCAACAGGTTGTTTTCCTCATCGAAGGTACCCAATTGACTATTTTTCCCACTAAAGGTGCCTAACAAACGTGCCAACAGGCTGGTTTGCCCACCAAAGGTGCCTAGTGACCTTGTGAATGGGCTGTTTTGCCTACCTAAGATGCCTAGCGACTATGTAAACAAACTATTTTCCCCACTAAAGGTGCCTAGCGACCGTTCCAACGAATTCTTTTGCCTACCCAAGCTTCCTAGCAACCGTGCCGACTTGTTGTTTTCCCCACTGAGGTGCCTAGTGACCTTGCCAATGCGCTGTTTTCCCCACCGAGGGTGCCTAAAGATTGAGCCAACAACCTATTTTGCCCAGAAAAGGTGCCTAGCGACCGTGCCAATAGGCTATTTTACCCACCAAAGGTGCCCAACAAGTTGTTTTGCCCACAGATGGTGCCTATCGATAGTGCCAAAGGATTGTTTTCTCGCTGAAAGTGCCTAACAATCATGCCAACAGGCTATTTTGCCCACCGAATGTGCCCAATGAGCTGTTTTTCTCACTAAAAGGGCCTATCGGTCATGCCAACTGGATGTTTTGCCCATCAAAGATGTCTAGCTACCATGCCAATAGGCTATTTTGCCCACTGAAGGTACCCAACGGGCTGTTTTTCAAAACGATGATTGCAAGAAACAGTGTCATCGGGCTATTTTGCCTACTGAAGTTGCCTAACCACTAATCCAAAGCGTTGTTTTTCCACTGAAGGTTCCTTACGATCATGTCAAGGGGTTGTTTTACTCAGCAAAGTTACCCAATGGTTCGTTTTTTGCACCAAAGGTGCCTAACTACAATGCCAATGGACTGTTTTGCCCATCTACGGTGCCTAGTGACCATGCCAATGTTTTTTCCCACCGAGGGTGCCTAGCAACCATTTCAACAGGCTGTTTTGCAAATCAAAGGTGCCCAACTGGCTATTTTCCCCCCAAAGGTGCCTAACAAATGAGCCAACGGGTTGTTTTTCCCACCAAAGCTGCCTAGTGACCCTACCAATGAACTATTTTACCCACCTAAGGTGCCCAACGAGTTGTTTTGCCTACTGAGCGTGCCCAGCGACTATGCCAACAACTTGTTTTTCTCACTGAAGGTGCCCAACTGATTGTTTTTCCTACTAAAGCTACCTAATAAAAGTGCCTAAAGACTGAGCCAATGGGGCTATTTTGCCCACCAAAGGTGCCAAACAACAGTGCCAATAGGCTATTTTACCCACCAAAGGTGCCCAACGGGTTATCGTGCCCACCAATGGTGCCTAGTGACCGTGCCAATGGGCTAGTTTACCCACCGAAGGTGCCCAACAGGTTGTTTTTCCCACAGAGGTGCCTAGCAATCATGCCAACGGTTGTTCTGTCTGCTAAAGTTGACTAACGACTGGCTATTTTCCCACTGAAGGTGGCTATATAAGGTGCCTATAGGCTGTGCCAAAGAGTTTTTTTCCCTACCAAAGGTGCCTAGCGACTGCACTAAAGGGTTGTTTTTCCCACCTAAGGTGCTGAGCAACCGTGTCAACAGGTTATTTTGCCCAATGAAAGTGTACAAACAAGTTGTGTTGCCTACGGAAGGTACATTAATGTTCAGTATTTTCCACCGAATGTGTCCAGCGACCGTGCCAGCAGACTGTCTTGCCCTCTGAAGGTGTGCCAACGCACTGTTTTTCCCATAGAAGGTGCCTAACCACCGTGCCAATGGGTTGTTTTATCCATCGAAGATGTCGAACTAGTTGTTTTTTCACCAAACGTGTCTACCAGACGTGCCAATGGGCTGTTTTACGTACTAAGGTGCCTAGCAACTGTGCCAATGGGCTATTTTGGCCACCGAAGCTATCGAGAGATAGTGCCAATGGGTTGTTTTGTCCACTGAAGGTGCCCAACTAGCTGTTTTTCCCACCAAACGTGCAAACGGGTTGTTTTTCAAATCCAGGGTGTCTAGTGACCGTGCCAACGAACTGCTTTACCCACCTAAGGTGCCCAACGGGCTGTTTTTCCCATTGAGCTTGCCAAACAACCATATCTGCAGGTTATTTTTCTCACTGAAAGTGCTCAACTGATCGTTTTTCCCACAAAAGGTGCCTAGCGAACGTGCCAATAGGTTGTTTTGCTCATCAAAGGCACCTAATGACCTTGTGAACAGGGTGTTTTGCCAACCCAAGGTGCCTAGCAACTGTGCAATTGAAATGTTTTATCCTCTAAAATTGCCTAGCGACCGTACCAACGGGCTGTTTTACCCACCCAAGCTTCCTAGTAACCATGCCGATGGGCTGTTTTCCCTACTGAGGTGCCTAGCGACTTTGTAACTGGGTTGTTTTCCCCATCGAGGGTGCCTAAAGATCAAGCCAATGGGCTGTTTTGCCTACCAAAGGTGCCTAGTGACCTTGTCAACGGGCTATTTTACCCATCGAAGGTGCCCAATGAGTTGTTTTATCCACCGATGGTGCCTAGAGACCGTGCCAAAGGCCTGCTTCACGTTGAAAGTGCCTAGTGACCATGCCAATAGGATATTTTGCCCACCGAATGTGCCCAATAAGCTATTTTTGCAACTGAAGGGGCTTAGCGACCTTGCCAACGGGATGTTTTGCCCATCGAAGGTGTCTAGCTGCCATACCAACAGGCTGTTTTGCCCACCGAAGGTGCCCAACAAGCTGTTTTTCCCAATGATAGTGGGAGGAAACAAAGCCAACAGGTTATTTTGCCCACTGATGGCGTCTAACGACTATTCCAAATCGTTGTTTCTCCACCAAAGGTTCCTTGCGATCACGCCAAGGGGTTGTTTTACTTAGCAAAGTTACCTAATGGTCGTTTTTCCTACCAAAGGTGCCTAGAGACTGTGTCAGTGGGCTGTTTTGCCCACCGAAGGTGCCTAGCAACTGGGCCAATAAGCTGTTTCTCTCACCAAAGGTACCCAACTGACTGTTTTTCCCACTAAAGGTGACTAGCGAACATGCCAACGGGTATTTTTGCCCTCTGAGGGTGCCTAAAGATCGACCCAACGGGCTATTTTTCCCACCAAATATGCCTAGCGACTGTGCCAATGGGTTATTTTACCCACCGAAGATGCCTAATGGATTATTTTGCCCACCGATGGTGCCTAGATACTGTGCCAACGGGCTATTTTATCCACGGAAGGTGCCCAACGAGCTGTTTTTCCCACAGAGAGCAAACGGGTTGTTTTGCCCACCGAAGGTGACTAACGACTGTTCCAACGAGTTATTTTCCCACCAAAGGTGGCTATCAACCATGCCAACAGGCTATTTTGCCCATATGAGGTGCCTATTAACTGTGCCAATGAGCTTTTTTCCCCATCAAAGGTGCCAACAGGTTATTTTTCCCACCGAAGGTGCTTAGCGACCGTGCCAGCGAGTTATTTAACCCTCCAAAAGTGTGGAAACAGGTTGTTTTACGCACTAAAGATACGTCAACATGCAGTTTATTCCACAAAATGTTCCTAGCAACCATGCCAACGTACTTTCTTTCCCTCCGAATATGTGCCAACGCACTATTTTTCCCATCAAAGGAGCCTAACCACTGTGCCAAAGGGTTGTTTTGCCCATTAAAGATGCCCAACTAGTTGTTTTTTTGCCAAATGTGTCTAACAGATGTGCCAGCAGGCTGTTTTGCACATTGAAGCTGCCTAGTGTCCATGCCAACGGGCTATTTTGGCCATCGAGGGTACCGGGAGACTGTGCCAACGGACTGTTTTTATCCACCGAAGGTGCCCAACTAGCTGTTTTTCCCACCAAAGGTGCCTATCAAATGTGCCAATGGGTTGTTTTCCCACTGAGTGTGTCTAGTAACTGTGGCCAACTGACTGTTTTTCCCACTAAAGGTGCCTAACGAATGTGCCAACGAGTTGTTTTGCCCACCAGAGTTGCCTAGTAAACTTGTGAACAGGCTGCTTTGCCCACCCAAGGTGCCTAGCGACTGTGCAAATGAACTATTTTGCCTACCAAATGTGCCTAGCGACTGTGCAAATGGGCTATTTTACCCACCTAATCTTCCTAGCAATCGTGCTGACGTGCTGTTTTCCCTATTGAGGTGCCTTGCGACCTTGCCAATGGGCTGTTTTCTGTACTAAGGGTGCCTAAAGACCGAGACAACGAGCTATTTTGCCCACCAAATCTCCCTAACGACCATGCCAACAGGCTATTTTACCGATCGAAGGTGCCCAATGGGTTATTTTGTCCACCGATGGTGTCTAGCGACCTTGCCAGAGGGTTATTTTCTCACTGAAAGTGCCTAGCGACTGTTCCAACAGGCTATTTTACCCATCGAATGTGCCCAATGAGCTATTTTTCCCACCAAAGGGGCCTAACGGCTATGCTAACAGGATGCTTTGCACATCGAATGTGTCTAGCTACCTTGCCAACAGGCTGGTTCGCCCACCGAAGGTGCCAACGGGTCGTTTTTCCCAACGAAGGAGGCTAGAAACAAAGGCAACGGGTAATTTTATCCACTGATGGTGCCTAACGACTATTCCAAAGTGTTGTTTTCCCATCGAAGGTTCCTTGCGATCATATCAAGGCTTTGTTTTACTCAGCAAAGTTGTCCAACGGGCCGTTTCTCCCACCAAAGGTGCCTCGCGACTGTGCCAACAGGCTGTTTTGCCCACCAAAGGTGCCTAGTGACCTTGTGAAAGGGTTGTTTTGCCCACCCAATGTGCCTAGCGACTGTGTAAATTGGTTGTTTTGCCCACCAAAGGTGCCTAATGATTGTACCAATGAGCTGTTCCACCCACCCAAGCTATCTAGCGACCATGCTAATGGGCTTTTTGCCCATGGAGGGTTTATGACCATATCAATAGGCTATTTTACCAACCAAAGGTGCCTAACGAGTTGTTTTGTCCACTAATGGTGACTAACGACCATGCCAATAGACTATTTCCTATTGAAGATGTGCCAACAGGTTGTTTTTCCCACCAAAGGTGCCTAGCAACTGTGCCAACGGGTTGTTTTGCCCACTGAAGGTAGCCAATGGGTTGTTTTTTCCCACCGAAGGTGGCTAACCACTGTCCTAACCGGCTGTTTTACCCACCGAACGTGCCTAGTGATCATGCCAATGAGTATTTTCCCACAGAGGGTGCCTAGCGTCCGTGTCAACTGGTTGTTTTACCCACCAAAGGTGCCTAACTAGCTGTTTTTTCCACCAAATGTGCCTAACAAGGATGCCCTACTAGCTGTGTTTCCTATCGAGGGTGCCTAATGACCGTGCTGACGAACTGTTTTAACCACCTAAGGTGCGCAACGAGTTGTTTTGCCCTCTGGGCCTACCTAGTGACTGTGCCAATAGGTTGTTTTTCCCACTGAAGGTGCCGAGCTGACTATTTTTTATACTAAAGGTGCCTAGGGAACGTGCCAACGGGCTGTTTTACCCACAGAGGGTACCTAAATACTGAGCCAACGGGCTATTTTGCCTATCAAAGGTGCTTAAGGACTGTGCCAATGGGTTATTTTACCCATCAAAAGTGCCCAATGGGTTGTTTTGCCCACCAATGGTGCCTAGCCAATGTGCCAACGGGATATTTTACCCACTGAACTGCCGAACGGACTGTTTTTCCCACTGAGGGTGCCTAGCAATCATGCCAACTGATTGTTTTGTCCACCGAAGGTGACTAACGATTGTTCCCTCGAGCTATTTTTCTTACAGAAGTTGGCTAATAATCGTGCCAATGGGCTGTTTTGCCCGTATAAGGTGCTTATCGATCATGCCAATGAGCTTTTTTCCCCACCAAAGGTTCCTAGTGACTGTGCCAATGGGTTATTTTCAGTGGCTAGCGACCGTGCCAACAGGTTATTTTGCCCACTGAAAGTGTGCAAACAGGTTCTTTTGCCTACTGAAGGTATATCAACGTAGAGTTTATTCCACCGAATATGCCTAGGTACCGTGCCAACGGATCGTCTTACCCTCTGAAGGTGTGCCAACGCGTTGTTTTTCCCATTGAAGATGCCTAACCATGGTGCCAAAGGGCTGTTTTGCCCACAGAAGATGCTCAACTACCTGTTTTTCTGCCAAACATGTCTAGTGGACATGCCAACGGTCTGTTTCGCCCACCGAAGTTGACTAGCAAGCATTCCGACGGGCTATTTTCCCCACTAATGGTGCCTAACGACTATTCCAAAGCGTTGTTTTTCCATCAAAGGTTCACGAGTTTTACTCAGCAAAGTTACCCAATGGGCTGTTTTTCCCACCGAAAGTGCCTAGCGACTGTGCCAACATGCTATTTTGCCCATCGAAGGTGCCTAGTGACCTTACAAAAGGGCTGTTTTGCCCACCTAAGGTGCCTAACGATTGTACGAATGGGTTTTTTTTCCCACCAAAGGTGCCTAGTGACCGTGCTAATGAGCTGTTCCACCCATCTAAGCTACCTAGCGATTGTTCCAACCGACTTTTCTACCCATCGAGGTGCCTAACGACCTTGCCAAAGGGTTGTTTTTCCCATTGAGGGTGCCAAAGACCATACCAACGGGCTATTTTACCCACCAAAGGTGCCTAACAAGTTGTTTTGTCCACTGATGGTGCCTGTTGAACGAGCCAACGGGCAGTTTTACCCACTAAAGGGGCCCAAAGACCAAGCCAATAGGCTTTTTTGCCCATAAAATATGCCTAGCGACAGTGCCAATGGGCTATTTTAACCATCAAAGGTGCCCAACGGGTTGTTTTGCTCACCGATTATGCCTAGGGGTAGTGCCAATGGGCTATTTTACCCACTAAAGGTTCCCAACGAGCTATTTTTCCTACTGAGGGTGTGTAGCAATCATGCCAACGGGTTGTTTTGCCCAAGTAAGGTGTCTAACGACTATTTCAACTGGCTATTTTCCCACCAAAGGTGATTAACGACCGTACCAACGGGCTGTTTTGCCCATATAAGGTGCCTATCGATCATGCCAAGGAGCTGTGTTTTCCAACCTAAGGTGCCTAATGACTATGTCAACGGGTTGTTTTTTCCACTGAATGTGCCTAGAGACCATGCCAATGAGTTATTTTTCCCACCGAAAGTGTGTAACAGATTGTTTTGTCCACCGAAGGTACGTCAACGTGTAATCTTTCCCCGAATATGCCTAGCAACCACACCAACGGACTGTCTTGCCCTTCAAAGGTGTGCCAATGCACTGCTTTCCCATTAAAGATGCCTAACCACTGTTCTAAAGGGCTGTGTTTGCCTACCGAAGATGCCCAACTAGCTGTTTTTCTACGAAACGTATCTAGCGGATGTGCCAACGGGCTATTTCACCCGTCGAAGGTGCCTAACGACCATGCCAATAGGCTATTTTACCTATTGATGGTACCTAACAACTATTCCAAAGCTTTGTTTTTCCACTTAAGGTTACTTGCAATAGTGCCAATGGTTTGTTTTACTAAGTAAAGTTGCCCAATGG
>JAOTJB010037127.1:0-10150 GCA_027123815.1 Erythroxylum minutifolium
CAAGAGTAGGAAGAAACAACTGCAGATGGAGACAAACAGTGAAACTGCAGGTGAGGCAGTGGATAAAAATACTAGGAATCAACCATCACAGGGGCAGACTGTATCAATTCAGGAAGGTGCTATACCTGATGAAGAACCAGTAGAACAAACTAGTCAGCAGGACAGATTGAGGTCGCTACTTACACTAGAGTGGGGGGAGTTAATCAAGTGCTTAGTAAGGAGGTAGTTGCTAATACTAAAAAGAATGATGTAGGTGTAGTAATCAAGGAGGAGTTGCCTAGGAGTCGAATACAAAAATCCAGCAAGTCTCGAATAGATACCAACATCACAGGTAAGGGAGAATGGTAGAAAGTGCAACAAAAACATGGTAAAAGAGGAAAGGTTTTAACAATACAATCCGATAAAATAGTACAACAAGGTATTAATGTTCTACAACAGGTTTTTAGTTCTAGAATTGATAAAGGAAAGAGTATTTCTACTACTGAAAAGGCTTCAATGACTTAATTCAATAAAACAGTACATGCAAGTGGTACAATGTTGCAGCAGGTTGGCAATTCTGGACCCGATAAGGGTAAAGGCAATTTTGCTACTGTCAAAAGACTAGGAGGTGAGAGAACCTCCACCTATGCAACATGACAATTCTATGCTGGAATGTCCGAGGCCTGAACAAGGCCTTTAGACAAAATCGTGTTGTTAATCTTGTTAGACAACACCACTGTAAAATTGCTTGCTTTCTTGAAACTAAGATGTCTATGGATGGATTAAGGTTGAAGATGCAAAACAAATTCAATGGATGGGACTATGGCCATAATTTTGATGCTATTACAGGAGGCCGAATGTGCTTAGTTGAGAACCCTCAATTTTATCAATACTGTCTTAGAGGTAGGGGAACAATTCATCCACTACAAAGTTCACTGCCTTATTACACAACATACCTTCATTGTGTCATTTGTGTATGGTTTATATAGTGTTACTAAAAAAAGAGAATTATGGCAACACATGATGGAGTTGGGGTCGGATTTATTGTTACCTTAGATTATAATGGGAGACTTTAATTGTGTGTGTGCTGCTAGGGAGAGAATGGGCTGCCAACCTCCCTCGGCTTACCTCCTCAAAGACTTATTAGATTTTCGTATGTCAATTGGGCTGGAAGATGCACCTTTCAAAGGGGAGTTCTTTATATAGCAGAAAAATCTTCTTTAGGAGAAATTGGATAGGGTTCTACTTAACCAAGTTTGGGGATCTTTGGATTATGACTGTTCAGCAAATTTTCTGGATATCCTACCAGATTCAGATCATTGCCCAGTTATGGTCAGAAACCTTTCAAGTTTTTTAACATGTGGCTCGACCAACCTAGTTTTCAGAACATTTTATCCAATAACTGGGAGTATGTAGTAGTCGGATCAGCTCAATATGTGCTAAGCATGAAATTGAAGAACCTAAAGCATCCATTGAAAGCTCTAAATATTCAAGCTTATGGTCATATATTTGACAAGGTTCAACAGGCTACAGAAAGTTTCCAGATTGCTTATAAAGCCTCATCGCAAAGACCGGATGACACTGAACTGAAATAGGAGTTGAATACGTGGCTGGTTTTTTGCTGGATGCTGAGAGAAAATTCTTCCAACAAAAGGCAGAATGCACACATCTAGTTGAGACCGATAAAAGTACTAGATACTTCCATGCTGTTGCTAGAAAGAAAAGTCTACAGAATAATATTTCTCATTTGCTAAAGGAGGATGGATCCATGACCACCTCAATAGGAGAAGTGGCAGACCATGTAGTAAGTTATTATCAAGGGTTGCTAGGCACTACAGCTACAGTACACCAACCAGACTGTAGGGTTATTAACATTGGGCTGATGTTGAAGACGGAGTGTTGGCCCCAGGTCTTGATTCAGATTTCATGGCAACTACGCGCCACAATTGTGATTTAATGAAATAATAATTAAATTAAAAATTTAGCTGAAGGAAATTCATGATGGGACTTTTTTAAAATAAAAAATTAATAATCAAATGTCATAAAATAATTTTAGACATGAAAGATAAATTAAAAAGGGGGGTTGGATAACACATATAATCATTTAGAACTTAACCAATAAAATGTTTTTGTCTAACATTTGTAATTGTCTAAGGCCATGACATAAAAATGTCATAACCATAAATTTTCCATAGAAGTGTCACGGCCATGACATAATATATTGTCACAACAGTGATAATTGGGAATGGGAGATGTCACAGGGGTGAGTGAAACATGCACGGGCGTGAGGGAGAAGAAAATAAAGAACTTGCAACCCAAAAATCTAAAAATTTCAAATTTTATGTCGTTAGAAAACTAAGAAAAATATATACAACTTTCATGAAGACACTTTTGTCTAATTTTTCCTAGATCTGTGCAGTTTACGCCTTGAAGTTCAGACTACATTTTAACCCTTATTTTCTATTTTTCTCTCATCTGTCCATATATATATATGCAGAACCAGTAACTGCAACCACAAGACCTGACACCAACATTCAATTCCATACATACAACTTCCAATCTAAACAATTTTACTTAAGAAAATCAATCCAAAAATCATCACACAAACAGAAAGCTTATTCCCAGCCACATTGTCAATGCAACAGAAAAGAAAATTATGCACATAAACATAAGAGAATTTCTACAACTTTTTACTATAAACTTTTAATGAAACAGAGTCTTAGCACAACTTCAAATTTCATATCCAAACCACATCAGTAGCACAATACAAAATACAATCATGAATGTTTATGCTTAATATGGTTCTAAAGTGCCAAAAGTGATCCAAACTAACCAGTTAAGTTACAAATATTAAAGATTCTTAGAGTCTGCCGAAGTTTTGCAAAGTTTCTTGTTGATCTGCTTTTTCTTCACCTGAGGAGTGGAAAATAGTAGGGTGAGCTAGGAAGCTCAGTGGGTAATACGGTTATAATCATTACCGACGAACCACACATGCATTAGCAAACATATACATAAATTTATCTCACATTTATATGTACATTATCCGCGGTTCAAGCTTACAGTTAAACATATTCTTACACAAATGTAATCAATTAAAGTTATCCATCATCAAAACATGGCATGCAACAAAATGCACATATATAATGGCTTGAGAGAGTCCCATAGAACAAAATGGCGAAACTGTAGTTAACACTATAAACAAAATGAATCCATTTTTCAGAGCTCAATATGCCACAAGCGGGTAGCTGGGAGAAGGCTATAGGTCAACATGCATGTGACGAACGAAATGGTATCTCTCTTGCCCATATAAATAGATTTCAGATGCATAAATATAGCTTATATCATAACCATATTTTTCATATTTCTTAAATTTTCTATTTTTCATTTACACAAAGCATCAGAATTTTTACCAAGTAAACATAATAATTTTTCACAAACATTTTTCCCATATTCATAATGAGTAAAAGTTAACATTTAATATACACATACAAGCAAATAATTCAGCTCATCAACAAAATAACTATAAACATACTGCCCACCTATTTTACTTGATACTTCCAAGATCAAACTTATTCTTCTCTTTGCTTTTGACTTCACTAACTTGATTCCCTTCAAATATATATTTTCATTTAATCAACACACACGAAAGAAGTTTTCCTTAAACCTAACTATCCATGAATGAGCTTAAGCTTGATTTTTTCTTAATTTCTCTAACTCAAAGAACTAAGATCTAACTAAAGTTATAAAAATCCAAGAATATAAAGCTCTTGTTCTTCTTCTTTCTCTCTCTTCATTTTCATCTTATAAAACCTATTTTCTCTACTTCCTTCATCTATCAAAACAAAAAGAATAGACAAAGAATACCTAAAAACTCACCTAAACTTTTCCTTCTTCTTTTTTCTCCTTTTTCTTTCTTTCCTTCTTCTTCCCTTTCTTTATCCTTCTCTCCTTCTAGTCTCTTCCACAACTCTCACTTTCTTTTTGTTTCTTAACTCTCACGACTCCTTCTTCTCTTCATTAGTTTAAGACAAAATTTTTAACTTTCCAATTTTACCCTTCTTTATTAAAACCAATTCCTACTAACTCCTCCACTTAATTTTAATTCTTTCTTTTTAATTCATGCCACCATATAAAATCATACTATACCATATTAAACTCCAAAAATTTTTTAATTCATAAATTTGAATTTATTTTTATGCTTGATAATTTAAGAAAATAAATCCTAAGAAAATCAGGACCCAACATTTCTCCCCTCCTTAAAGAATTTTGTCCTCGAAATTCTTACCTGAGTCTACAAATAGGTATGGGTACTTCTCCTTCATGGCTTACAAAGATTCCCATGTTGCTTCCTCTCTTGCATGGTTCTTCTACAAAACTTTCACCAGCTTCAAAGTCTTATTCCGTAAGACATTTTCCTTTGAATCTAGGATTGCCACTGGTTGTTCTTCATAAGTTAAATCCTCCCTTAATTGAACTTCTAAAGGTTGGACTATGTGTGATGGATCCAATCTATATCTCCTTAGCATTGATACATGGAAGACATTATGAATTTTGGATAACTCTAGCAATAAAGCCAACTTGTAGGTGAGAGGCCCATTCTTCTCAATAATCTCATAAAGGCCTATGTATCTTGGACTAAGTTTACCCTTTTTACCAAATCTTAATACTCCTTTCCATGGCGAAGCTCTAAGAAATACTTTATCCCCAATTTCATATTCCATCTCCTTCCTATGTGTGTTTGTATAACTCTTTATCCTATCTTGAGCCACTTTGAGCCTCTGTTTCACCAATTTAATCTTGTCAACTGTAGCTTGTACCAGCTCAGGCCCTACAAGTTTTCTTTCACTTTCCTCATCTTAACAAATAGGGGTTCTACACCTCCTACCATACAAAGCTTCATAAGGTGCCATTTGAATTCCTGAGTGATAAGAATTATTAAAAGCAAACTCAATCAAAGGTAGGTGTTCATCCCATGAACCCTTGAAGTCCATTACACAAGCTCTTAACATTGCCTCCAATGTCCTTAGTGTCCTTTCTGATTAACCATCTGTCTGCAGATGGAATACTGTGCTAAAATGTAACTTGGTTCCCAAAGCCTCTTGCAAACTTTCCCAAAATCTGGAAGTGAATCTAGGATCTCTATCTGAGACTATGGAACTAGGAATCCTATGAAGTCTAATTACTTCATCTATGTATTTCTTGGCCAACGAATTCAAAGAATCTGTCTACCTAATTGGCAAGAAATGTGCAGACTTGGTTAGCCTATGAACAATCACCCAAATTGCATCATGCTTCCTGCTGGTCCTCGGTAATCCCATTAAGAAGTCTATAGTAATCTTTTCCCATTTCCATTCAGGAATAGATAAGTGCTTAAGCTTACCAACGGGTGCTTGATGTTTCGCTTTGACTTGTTGACATAACAAGCATTTTCCAGCATACTCAGTGACATCTTTCTTCATTCCTTGCCACCAAAAATGTTCTTTTAGATCTCTGTACATTCTTGTACTTCCTGGATGCATAGCGTATGGAGCATTGTGCATCTCATCCAAAATTTCATCCTTTAACTCTTGCATATCTGGAATACACAGTCTGTTTCCTACTACCATCAGTCCATCTTCACTTACTTCTATTTCCGAAGGCTTACCATTTTTAATTCCTTCTCTGAGCCTGCTCAAGTATTCATCTTGTTCCTACAATTCTTTTATCTTTTCCTTCAATACTGGCCTTACTCTAAAATTAGCCAATATACCACTGGATTCAACTTGTCTCAACTTCACCTTAAGATTGGCTAATTCCCTTAACAAAGGTATATATATCGTTTTCACATGTGCTATAGTAGATTTCCTACTCAATGCATCTACTACTATATTTTCTTTCCCTAGGTGGTAGTCTATCATCAAGTTATAGTCTTTCAACAGTTCTAACCACCTTCTTTGCCTCAAATTTAACTCTTTCTAATTCATCAAATATTTAAGATTCTTGTGGTCTGTAAATATCCTAGTGGTGACTCCATATAGGTAATGTCTCCATATTTTCAATGCAAAGACTATAGTGGTCAATTCCAAGTCATGTGTGAGATAGTTTATTTCATAGGGTTTTAATTGTCTAGAAGCATACGCAATCACTTTACCTCCTTACATCAACACGCACCCTAATCCTTTCCTCGAAGCATCACTATAGACTGTATATCCATCACTACCAGAAGGCAAAGTCAGAATTGGTGCAATTGTGAGTTTCTTCTTCAGTTCCTCAAAATTCTTTTGACATTCTTCTGTTTATACAAACTTCTGATCCTTCCTTGTCAATTTTGTGAGTGGAGCTGCTATAATAGAAAAGCCTTCTACAAATTGTCTGTAGTAGCCAGCTAATCCCAAGAAACTGCTCACTTCTACTACATTCTTGGGTGCTTCCCAATTTACAACAACTTTTATTTTTTGTGGATCCATATGTACTCCTTTTTCTGAAATGATATGCCCAAGAAATGCCACTTCCCTTAACCAAAATTCACATTTATCAAATTTGGCATACAACTGTTTCCTTCTCAGTGTCTCCAAGGCAACCTTTAAATGTCCTTCATGCTCTTTATCGCTATTAGAATAAACCAATATATCATCAATAAAGACTATGATAAATTGGTCTAGGAAAGGCTTGAAGACCTTGTTCATTAAATCCATAAAGGCTACAGGAGCATTAGTTAATCCAAATGGCATAACTAAGAACTCAAACTACACAATCGTGTTCTAAAAGTAATCTTTAACACATCGAACTCCTTTATTCGCAATTGATGATAACCCAATCTCAAGTCTATCTTGGAGAAGACTTGTGCTCCTTGTAGTTGATCAAACAAATCATCTATACGTGGGAGGGGATATCTATTCTTAATAGTGACATGATTGAGTTTTCTATAATCCACACACATCCTCAAGGATCCATCTTTTTTTTAACAAAAAGAATTGGACCTCCCCAAGGCGAAGAGCTAGGCCTAATAAAACCTTTCTCCAATAATTCTTCTAACTGCTCTTTAAGTTCGTTCAATTTTACCAGAGCCATTCTATAAGGTATAATAGAGATTGGTGTAGTGCCTGGAAGAAGCTCTATGGTGAACTTGATCTCTCTGTGTGGTGGTAGTCTTGGTAATTCTTCTGGAAAGATATCTGGAAATTCCTTGATTACTGGAATATTTTCTAGCTTTTCTTCATCTGCTTTCATGTCTACCACATATGCCAAGTATGTTTCATACCCCTTCTTCATCATTTTCGCTACTATTAGAGCTGAAATAAATTTAGAGGGGCTTGCTCTCTTATCTCCCACAAACACTGCCTTTTTGCCTTTTTCCAGCACAAACTCTATTGTCTTCTGTTTACAATTCAAGTTGGCACTATATTTTTCTAAGGTATTCATGCCTAAAATCACATACAACCTTTTTATTTCCAATGGCATTAAATCCACCACTAATGTCACCTCACCAACATGGATTTTATACCCTCGATAAACATGACCAATAATGACATGATGACCAATCGGGGTATTAACTATCAAAGTACGATCAAAGAGACTCAAATTTCTATCATGCAAAATCATACTTGATGAAATAAATGAATGGGTAAACCCCGAATCAATTAAAACAATAACATCATCATGAAATAATTTAACTGTATCAGTCACAACTTTTGGAGCTACTTCTGCTTCCTCCCTAGTCATTGCAAATACTCTAGCTGGTGCTTGCCTCTTTGGTCTTCCTAGAGGATTTACCTTTTTGACCGTACTAGAACTACCCACTTCAATTGCAGACTCAACACCCACAATTTTAGTCCTCATTAAATCTTGCCTCTGAGTTCCCACTTGTCTAGCATACTGTGGACACTCTCTGGTCATGCAACCTTTTTCCCCACCATTAAAGCAAGCTCCTGTCAATCGATAACATTCCCCTTTATGGAATTTTCCACAATGGTCACATTTTGGATAGGATGACTTATTCCCCTCTCCTCTTCTACCTCCTCCTATAGTCGAGTTTTGAAGAGAAATAGTTCTCATCAGTTTAGGTCTACTTGAACCACTGCTTCGAACCTCAGACGATGAAGGGAAAGTCTTAGCACTCCTTCTTAGCATAGGCATACTACCTCCCCTGCTAAGTTATTTTCTTCCCTTTCTCTTTCTATTCACTGCATTCTTTATGTTCTCCACATTTTCAACCCTCAGGGCAGCCTCTACCAACTGTTGAAAGCCGCAAAAATTCTGCATTACCACTTTTTCTCTAATGACCAAATGCAAACCTGCTTCAAATCTTCAGTACTTAGCTACTTCACTCACCATCAGCTCGGCTGCATACTTGGATAATTGTGTAAACTTGCGCTTATACTCACTCATTGTCATCTCCCTCTAAGTGAGGCTCAAAAACTCCTTTTGTTTTTACTGAATGTATACCTCGGACAGATACTTCTTCTTATAGGCAACTTGGAAATAAGCCCATGTTAACACTGATGGTTTAAACTGACTTGTTGGTACGCTTTTCCACCAATGTAAGGCATCACCTTGTAGCAAGCTTGCAGCATACACCATCTTTTCTTCATCTTCACAATCCATCTGTTCCAATATTCTTTCAGTCTTTCTAAACCATGTCTCAACTTCCTCTGGATCAGTTGTTCTATAAAAATCCACTGTACCATACTTCCTCAGCTTATCAAATTGTCTTCCTTTCTTAGCCGGTGCTGGAGTGAAAGTGGATGGCATCTGACCCATGGCTTGAACAAAAGCCTGAGCAAATGCTTGGAACATTTTGGGATTGAAATAGGCATCTTCTCTAATGGAAGAGGAGACTCCTGTGTTTGTTGTTGAGAGCGCTCACTAGCCTGCTCTACTATCACCTCAGCAATCGTCTGGCCTCTAGACTCATCAATACCCTCTTCTCTCGGTGGAGAATCAGGTGCAGCAGATCCTTACAAAACTCCACGTGTTCTTCTACGAGGTGGCATTTTACTCTTTCAGTAAACTATTATCATTTAGCTTATTTTCATTTTAAATGTTATGTCCTACATGTATGCATGATATGCATGTCACTTAATACAATCAATCAAATTAACACAATAACAATTAACCACATAGCATAATAATTCATAACATAACATATTCTAAGCCTAGGAATCCTTAGAAATCGCAGGCTCTAATACCAAAGATATTTGGCCTAGGTCTCGATTTGGATTTCATGGCAACTATACGCCACGATTGGGATTTAATGAAATAATAATTAAATAAATTTGGGAACATTTCAATAAAATAAAATTTTAACTTCTAATTAATTTAAATTTTAGATAAAGGAAATTCATGTTGGGACTTTACTGAAACAAAAAATTAATAATAAAATGTCATAAAATAATTTTAGACATGAAAGTAAATTAAATGGGGGTTGGATAATATATGTAATCACTTAGAACTTAACCAATACAACTTTTTTGTCTAACATTTGTAATTATAACAGCCATGACCAAAAAATGTCACAACCATGACAATTCATAGAAGTGTCACAGCCATGACATAAAAATGTCACAATTGTGACAATGATGTGACATGAAATTGTCACAACCGTGACAATGGGAAGGGATGTCATGAGGGTGAGGGTTTATGCACGGGTGTGAGAGGAAATAAAAGAGTCATGAGGGTGAGGGTTCATGCACGAGCGTGAGGGAAGAACAAAGAAGTCACAGGCGAGAGTGAACCATGCACGAGCGTGAGGGAGAAGAAAATGAAGAAGGGAGTCGCCACTTTCTAGCGCTCTCTCTCCTTTCAAACCATCAGAACTTTCAACCCAAAAATCCAAAAATTACAAACTTTATGTCATTAGAAAGCTAAGAAAAAGATCTACAACTTTCTTGAAGATACTTTTGTCTAATTTTTCCTAGATCAGTGCAGTTTGCTCCTTGAAGTTTAAGACTACATTTTAACCCTTATTCTCTATTTTCATTCATACATACATACATACATACATACATACATACATACATATATATATATATATATATATTCAATTCGGTCCAACATATCAGAGTTCTACACTTTCTACCATAGGTAAGCTTAGTCCACGTTATATTGGTCCTTAAGAGATTCTGAAGAGAGTTGGACCAGTAGCTTATCAATTAGCTCTTCCTGGAGAATTGGCCAAATTACATGATGTGTT
>JAOTJB010037166.1:0-10149 GCA_027123815.1 Erythroxylum minutifolium
AATTCACAGATAAATAACTTGAGAATGGCTGATAAAAAAGAAAAAGAGAGAAGTCTAAACAACTCATTTGCAGTTTTTTCACAAAATGTCGGCCAAACAAAAGAGATTAATCAGTGTGTTCAGTGGATATCTATGTACGTAAGTTTCTGTCCTAAATTGGGAAGAAACTCGAGTAATTCCAGAGCTTCCATAATGTAATGAGAAACAAGTTGATGGGAAAACAAAGAAGTACCTTTCCAGTTCCAGGGGGGCCATAGAGAAGTAAACCTCTGGGCCACTGAAGAACAATACGATCAGAATTAAAAAAAAAATTATAGGACAGAAATGAAGAGGATGTGGTGGAGGAATAATTACAGAAAGACCGAGTTTGAGAGCTTGAGAAGAGTAAACAAGTGGTAAAACGATGAGTTCTCTTAGAGCTTTGAGAGCGACGCTGTTACCACCTATTGCTTCTTCGGCTTTCCACTCATTTTCGTTCGTGATAGTATGGTTACTGCTGGTGCTGCATATCTTAACAGCTTTCTCCATCACAAACACAGAAGGAGGAGGCCGAGAGATAGATACGCAGCTACCTGCGCAAGCATTACTTATATTTTTCATCCAAAATAAACAAAACTAGGGTTGTATTTTAGATAGAAAATATGCATTTTCTTCTTTACCAAAACTTAACATCTTAATTGAATACAAATAATAAAACACAATAGGTGAATAAACCATTTCAAGGAAAAATGCGAATATAACAAAATACTTAAATCAATATTATGAATACTAGAGTTAGTATCACATTTGAACGAACAATATCGGATACAATTTTCAATGTTCTTTTAATCAATACAAGTTCATATACTAAATTTGAATTGAAACAAACAATAAGGTACATGGTGTTGTTACAACAGTGAATCGAGAAATGAACTTCTTGCTGTGATTTCTAAGTTCCTGAAATATTTCACCGATAAATATCATGGGAGTTACATCACAAGTTTCCAGTCTATATATCATCTTAAGGGTTTATTACACCTCGGATCATCCATAAGAGATTAAACTCATTTCACATGTAGTAAATACATATGTAGTTCTTACATTTACTCATTAATGATTCAAACAAAACCCAAACTACAATGCTTAGACTATTAAAGCAAAACATAAAAACTCATCAATGATTATAAGAATATCGCAAACAACAACACAAAACCAAGACCTCCTTTGCATTCATACAAAACTCCAAACACAAATTCTCATACTATTAAAGCAAAACATATGGTAGACATTAGTTGGTGACTTACCTAGACGAACAAACAACCGCAGACCATAAAGAGAAGGACGAGGTTGAACGATTATCGATGCTCTTCAACACAAAAATAGGGCTCTGATACCACTTTTGCGCTAGGTTGTTTTTCTATTTGTTCGGTTTTAGTTCAATCATTTTTATTTTACTGTCAAGATGATTTATATGATTATTAATTAAAGTAAGGTTATCATGGAGTAGTTGCGGAATAGAGGTATTTATTTTCTCTTGGTGTTGTAATAATTTTGTTATTTTTTCTTCGAATAATTTTTGTTGTATTATTAATTCATTTAATTGTTGAGAGACACTCATAATGTTTTATGAATATAGTCTGTTAACTGATTCATTTTTTAAATAGTTTTTAATTTTTATTACTGATTCTTTTTTTTGAATAGTTTCTAATTTTTTATTATTTTCATGTTGAATAAAAGAATTATTTGGTTCAGTTATCCTTAATGATTATGGTTTGATTTCAGGTTCTTTGAAAAGAAGAGGTCTACTAAAAGAATGAGATCTAATTAATGGTGGATTTGTAGAAGAGCTTGATATATTCGAAAAAGATTTTCGTTTTGGTATAATTAGATATTGAATAGCAGGTAATGATCTAATTTTAGTTCTAAAATTTGTTCCTATTTTTGCTACATCATTAAATAATTGGTCTAAATAGATTTTATCTGTATTTTTAAATTCAATACTATGATGAGAATTAGTTAATGCATAACTAATTTGATAAGTAATCGAAAATGGATATTGTCCTTGATTCATTAAATCTTCTGTGTAAAATTTATATGCAATTGTAATAGTATCATCAAGATTGGAGGATCTTAGAGGAATACCTAATTTTAATCGAGTATTAAATTTTATTTTTCTATATGCTAAATTTCCATTCATCATTCCAATTATTTGATCGTTTAAGTTTGTCATTCACTCATCTACGATTGCCATCCTAATTGGTGAGTTTATTCCTTCTTGAAAAGTGGATTTTAATAAGATTTGTATAGTAGATAAATGTATATAACCAATTTTATGTCTTTTGATTTCAGGAATTTTCTTTAATTGTTTACTAATCTGATTTTGATCTATTAAACTAATTCAGATATGTCCATTACTTTGATCCATTCTTATAAGTGTTTCATGTATCATTTTTCCAAAATAGATAACATTTTGACGATTAAAAATATTTGCGACTAATGAAGATTGAATATCTTGACCAGATTTTAGATCTAACTTTGTTTTAGCTATTTTATTTTGTTTTTCTTGAGTTAATAAAGTATTTATATGAAACGTTCCTTGAGATTCTACTAATTCGAGATTATCTACATCTAATATTTCAGAAGTTTTTTCTTTGTCGGTCATCATGAATTATGAGAAGTAAGCTTGTGCATTTGTAATGTTCTAGTAAGAAAGTCTTTTTTATTTGAATAAAATTAATAAGTTTGTCTAACTATATTTAATTCTATTTGTAAATCTTCTAATTCTGAAAAATCTATATGATCTGAGGGATGATTTTCAATAAATTGAATAAGTCTAGTAGCGGTTTCAATAGTTTGTTGTCTATAAGATTCTATTGAATTTATAGTATCTCTAATATATTGTTCTAATTTGAAGCAAATAGAACAATTATTTGTCATAATGTTGTGTAAAGCATTCGAGAAATTCATCTCGAAAGACTGAATATATAAGAATTGTCTAAGATTATCTATAAATCCATATCAATAAATCGCATGAAAGAATAAATTCAATAAATCTGGATCTAACACATAAAAACATATTTCAATAAATTTCATAATAATCTGCAAAAATAAAGAGAACAGCATAATAATAAAAAGAATAATAAAAACAAATGCATGTTTAATCAATCAAATATTGTATATTATCTTTATAAGCTTTAAGATCTTTTTGTAATGAGTGGTAAATAGCTTGGCTACAAGCTAAAGTTCGCTTTAATTCTCTAAAACAGTGTTTATTATGAATGAATTGTGATTGAGAAAGGTGATTAATTTGTTGTGAAAGTTGATTAATTTGCTTTTCATATTCTTGACTTATAATTGTAGTATTGTGAATTAAAGATTTCAACATTCTCTTATTGTCAAAATACATTTTGCATTGATTTAATCAATCAAAACTTTAATTTCATCTATATAAAAAGCACCGGTTTCTTTGAGTACAAATTTATATTCATCTACTAATTTTATGAGTCGGGCTGTATCATCATCATCATCCAGTTTAGAATCTCGCAATAACGCGAGGTCGGGCCGTATGCTTTGTGGATTAGTCTCTCTTTGTTCTTCAATTCATCTAACCATTCGTCTCTAGCATATGTAGTTTGAATTAATTTTTTGAGTAATGCTTTTCGTTTAAAATATGAAGTGACTTCCATTTCTGCAAATGATGTAAACGGAGAAGAAGAAAGATAGAAACACAGATATATAAATAGAGATATATATTAATGCTAAATTACGATGATTATGATGAAGTAATATGATAAATAGTTTGCATAAAAGATGCGATGAAGAAATAAAACCTGTAATTCAACATACCTTCTTATATGATCGCTTCAAACACCACACCAGGCTAAACGCGAAGAGAAGTGGTAAATAAGAAGAAAGAAGTTTATTTCAACATACCAAGAAAGGTTACAACGGATGCCTTATATAGGCGAGAAAAGAGACTTAACCTAAAACCAAAGGAATCGGTTAAAGTAAAAGAAAGTGAAAAGTAAAGCATGACAAGACAAATAGAAAAGTAAGATTCGTCCTTAAAAGATGAAAAAGCAAAAAGAGAAAAAGTAGACATGACTAAAGAATATACACTATTTACAATATTTATCGGTTTTTACCGACACTGCCAATTGTTGGCTACATTTGATCCGAATGCTTCTGCTTAGTTTTTTTCAATTATCACGTCATCAGAGCCAGCATCGTCTTCTTTTTTTGGCATTTGATTCTGCTTGTTGACAATATATACATTGGTGTTCTTCATAATCCCTTAATTGTTTACAAATAGCTTGCTTCCAAGGAATTGATAATGCTGCGAATGGTCCATCCATGTGTCCAAAGGGTTGAGAGAATTGTTGTATAATCTGAATTGCATCGGCTGTAATAGGAGTTTTATAACTTGAAACCATAATCATATTTGGTCCTTTGTAGTTAATCTTGAGCAATGATTCACTGGTGATCCTCTTGCATCGATTAAAAACACCTTCTAAACAATGGAGATTAAATTGGTGAATTGTATCCCACTGGAATTCATATTGTGTAGGTGTATCAATAGGAGGGTAGATTCCATTACTGATTCCAATCTGTAGATAAGCAATCCCTGATAACTTCATTTCTGCATCTTGAATAAAGTCGTTACCTTGTGTTTCCTTAAAAATAGGATAACTGCTATAAATTTTGATGAAAATTTCTCGTTCTTTTGCAAAATGGTCTTTGTAGGTTTTTACTGCTTGGATAAAACCGATTGGAAAATCGGATAGGATAGATATATCTGTGAAATAGATAGTATCAATAAGTCCGCTCTGAAAGAATAAATAGGTAGATAATGGGTCGGCTCCAGGGAAGATGATTGCTTTAGGTCCAAATCTGCCTCTATTTTGAGGGTAATATTGAAACATTTTCATATCTTCGTTCCAATGGTTCAAAGCTTGAAAACATTCTATGAACATTTCTGAAGTAAGTCTACGGGCTTCTTTTTGGATGGCTTTGGATGGGAGAAGATTGATTCGATCTAAATCGATGGATTTGCCCAAAGTTTTCATATGTGATTGAATTGGTGAAGTGGTTTGGAGAACTTGGCTATATTGAGGTCTAAGAGGTGGATTTTTGAATTCACTCAATGATTTTTCTGCTTCTGCTCGAGTAGTAAAACTTTTGTGTACAATACCTTTTTTATCTGTAATATGTAAAGCTGCTTTCTGCCATTCATCATAAATACCGAACATAGGCCCGTTATAAATGACATAAACTTTGGAGTCTGCTTCATCTTGTTTCTCTTGAGGTAGAGAAGTAGTTGTAGTGAATTGTTGTGGAGTAACTAAAGGTATCGATCTAGTTGGTGTTTTTGGTTTTTCAATTTTTGTATCCTGAGAAGTACTGGAGGTATTGGAATGGATTTGGGTTTTAAGAAAATTAATGGTTGTTCGTAGCTGAGTTAATTCATGGGTAGTCTTTTGGATTTTTTCTTGTAAATCTAGGAGTTCTTTTTCTTTCTTGCTATATGCTTCCTCCATACTGATCAAAGCTGTTTCCATTCTCTAGTCAAAATATCTGCAAGAAAATTGTCAGAAAATAACAGCCTTCCATAGAATTTACTCGGAGATATATGATCAATGCTGCAAATAGATTAATACAATATATTGAAAACCATACATCAGAAACTATCGATTTAGCCGAATTAGAAGAATTACAATTAGAATTAAATTTAGTTTTATTTCTTCTGACAATTTTCTTGCAGATATTTTGACGAGAGAATGGAAACAGCTTTGATCAGTATGGAGGAAGCATATAGCAAGAAAGAAAAAGAACTCCTAGATTTACAAGAAAACATCCAAAAGACTACCCATGAATTAACTCAGCTACAAGCAACCATTGATTTTCTTAAAACCCAAATCTACTTATACCCACCACGCTTTTGTTAACTTTAAGCCAATCCCTTGTCAAGGTGTATATTACAACGCTGGGATTCGAACTAGGCACGTCATGGATATAAGTTAGCTCTGATACCATTGTGCTAACCAAAACTCAAGTTGAGATTAACGGTCCCAAATCTACTTATACCTCTTTGCTAATGAAAACACGTGTTGACATTAACGGTCCCAAATCCTTATAAGCCCACCACATTTCCGCGGCAGCCCACGCTTCTACAAGTAGCCCATACTATCTCGTACTGAACGATCGAGCGCAAGATCATTACGACACGATTCGAACACAAGACGTGGGAGACACTTACTCGGCTCTGATACCAATTTGCTAATGAAAACATGTGTTGAAATTAACGGTCCCAAATCCTTATAAGCCTACACTTGTCCATAGAGTCGGGTCTTAGGACTTAAAATGTAGAAAATGCTTGTAATTATGTGATACAACTTAAAATGAAATTTATATGCTTAGAGTGAATCTTAGGACTTTAAAAAGAAAAAAAAAACCTAGAACAAGTCTTATGTCTTAGGAAATGGATAAAATTCCTAGAATAGATCTTAAGGTTTTAAAATAAAGAAAATTCTTATAATAAATTATTATAATGGGAATCACACTTTTATTTATATTGCTAATATTTATTTCAAAGACAATGAATTCAAAATCTTGATCAAAAAAAATATGTATGAAAACATGCTAACAAGTACACTAATTACAACAAGTAAGAAAGTGAAGTCCTTATAAAGGAATTGAATGTTCAACCTATACGGACTCAAACTTCTAGCTCTCATTGCTACACTTTATTTAGATGATCAAATCAAAAAATGAATTAACCTAAAGTAAACTAACACTAAAACAAGTAGAGAGCTTAACCAATAAGAATTAACTGAGTTAGGACTTTAGGTTTACCATTAACAATGTGAATTTGATTAGTTGATGCTAATCTTGATTACTAATTTATATGATAAATGAGTTCTAGAATGTTATTCCCCTTTGGTCAATTTGAATAACCTTTTAATTAGCTAATCAAATCCTTAATGGTATCTTAATGAAATCTAGAATTGTCTTTGATATAGTATTCCCTAATATGCTCTAAGCTTTTTAAGAAAACAAGGCATTTATGCTATCAAGTCTAAGGGATTTATTGGCATCAATGTTAAACAAGGATCTTTCAATATCAACATTCATGAATGATAAGTAAATTATTCTGTTAATGGGTGATTAAATCGGGGATAAAGGTTTTGTTAACTTAAATATTATATCCGTTTTCTTTGGAGCAATCTAAGGTGTTCTTGAAAAAGTTTTAAGCTAGTTTTATTAGCTTCTTCTTGTCCTCACACAAAATTCCAAAGCTATCTTTATAGTAGCGCTGCTTATGCTAAGAATTGAACTATGGAAAAATAATGTTATCATCTCTTAGCCATTGTATTATAGAATTAAACTCGGTCTTAAAGATTAAAATAGAGAAAATGCTTAGAGCTAAGTCCTAGGTTTTTTGACTAGTACCTAGATTTTCAAATGAATTTTCAATTTGATTTAGAAGTAGGAAAAGAATATGATAGCAACAACCTCCACTCAACAAAAGTATATAAAAAAAAGTCTAACAAAACTTTCATCAAGCATCAAATATGCAGTACTCAAACAACTGCCTAATCCATATTCACCTTCAATCAACCTATACAATATGCATTACACAAGCCACCATCTTCATTATTATCACACAAAACAACCACCTTCAACCAATACACAATACATAATACACAATATACACTGACACAACACAAAACCCATTCTATTACATCACCGAAACAACATACACACAAGAACGGCAACAAAACACAAAAACGAAGACGAAGGACTAAACACAACAACACTAGAGGGGTAACGAAGAACACAAAACTACACTTACCTCAACCCACAACAACGAGGGTGACGGATGGGAGAGGACATGACGGCGAGAACAAAGGTAAAAGAGAAACGAAGCACAGTGCGGGGGAAAAAGAAAGGCGTCGACCTTTAGGTTTAATAATGAAGGAAACGACGTCATTTCCTTTATAAAGGAGATGAACTCTTTTTTTTTTCTCTAACCCTACGTTTGGTTCATGTCCTCATGAATAGGGACAAAAGGCAGAGACAGAAAAATTTTATCTCTGACCTGTTTGCTTGC
The DNA here is from genome assembly GCA_027123815.1 of Erythroxylum minutifolium. Lineage (NCBI taxonomy): Eukaryota > Viridiplantae > Streptophyta > Magnoliopsida > Malpighiales > Erythroxylaceae > Erythroxylum > Erythroxylum minutifolium. Next base: position 8,090 of record JAOTJB010037166.1, read on the forward strand.
TGTCTCCACCAATTTCTGTTTCGACTCTGGATGATAGAGACATAAAATTTTCATTCCTTCCAAAACCAGAGGACAAGAACGCAGAGACAGAGACAAAAACAAAACACGAACGTAAAATTACAAGAAAACCCACGATTTACTTCTGAAACAAGGGTAACATATTGGTTCTTCAAACCTAACAACGCATGTCCTCGCCGACCACTCCTCTCCGACCAGTGCTCTCGTTTTGTCGCCCCTCTTCGCTGTGATCGTCTCAGTTGTAAGGTAAGTGTAATTTGTTGTTCATCTCCTCCCCTTGTTTGCGTCTGGTGTCGTTGCATCTCCTCCCCTTGTTATCCTAACTTGTTCATTCTTTTAAATTTGCAAATATTTCGTGAATCCTTTATCTCTGATTTCGTTTTGTTTTTGTCTGTGGGAATTTTAGATTGTCTCTTTTTGTTGCCGCTGCATCAAGACTTGAGTTTTTCCCCTCTAGTTATGTGCATCGGATCAGCTTCAATCTCTTTCTTTTTTAATTATTCTGCCTCTTCTGTTACTAGTTATGCCACAAGATCACGTATTTGATTGTTGGCTAAGTTTCATACTTGGGAATTGCTTTTCTTTGGTGTGATTGAACCTTTCAAGCTTAGATGTATCTTGACTGCTTGATTCCTCTGTGTTTGTAAACAATCTTCACCCTGAAGTTTTTACTTTATGGAGGATGAATTACTGACTCTGCATTTTTCTAGCTCTCTCTCTGTTGCAGATGAGTTTCTCCTCTTAGATTAAGGTTAAGAATAAGTGAATGCAGCACATAATTTCTGTTATTGTGATATTAAAGTTTGTCACTAGCTCGTGTAAATTCTTGTATCCTCTTTGTGCTTATCTTTTGTTAAACATCACTTTGCATTGTTGAATTGGGTTGACAATCATAACCTTGGCTTTATGGCTTTTTCTTCCACATGCTTGATGTTTTAAGTGTGTACAGTAATTAGTTGGTATAACACTGATGTTAAAATATAAAACTCCATTACTCTCACCCTTTTACTTTTATTATGACTGCTACTAGTTAATAATGAAGAGAGGTCTTGGCATGTACAAAAACCTAGGTGATTTATAAATGATTACTTATATTTATTTTTTAGATCAATTTTTGCATTCAAAACATACAAACTCGATTTTTGTATTTGCGTTTATAAATAAAAATAGTTGGTAAAGTAAAGTTTTTGTTAGACCCCGTTTTCGGAGTCTAACTCGTAAGGTGGGAAGTTAAAATTTGGATAATGAAACATGTTCATATTCTGCATATATTTCTGTCAAAATTCACCGTGACCAACTTTCCTTGGTTCACCGCGGCCAACTTGAAGGATGAAGTTCGTCGCGACCTACTTTCCTTAGTTCGCCGCTGCGAATTTGTAAGATTTCACGCGAACATTCCCTCTCTGGCAAAGTTCGCCGCGACGAACTTGGTTTTTGCCGCGGCGAACTTAACTTTCCAACACAGAATATGCTTTGGTATTTTAGGCATAATTTTTGGTGTAGTTATCCAAATGGAATGATTTTTAATTTAGAGTAAACTAGAGATATAGGGCTACAAATTGTATGAAGGAATCGAGTCCAAATTCAATCTCTAAGCATTTCAATTTCGGGATGGAAGTTGGATATGAAAATGTACCCACCTTGAATTTCTTACTTATAGTCTTGCTTAGGGATGTCTTTGTTCTTGCTCCTCTTGCCTCTCTTGACTCACTTGATTTCCTTAAACAATATCCAAAAAAAATTTGGGGGCTAACAGCTTTTTCAACACTTCAGGGGTATCACTTCCCTTTCCTTCGGCATCTTCATACTAACACGCCTCTCCTTCTAAGAAATAGACATACCTACCACCAAAAACAAAAGAAGAATATATATGTATAATTAGAAATAGTTGCTTGAATTTAGTGATTGGGTTTCCCTCAAGTCTTCTTCAGTTATGTGCACATCATTCTTGCATGCTGCCTTCTACACAACTTTATTAGGTTGCATATGACTTATGATCCAGCAGAGCTTACTCCTCTTGAAGCTGAGGATATGCCAATTGG
>JAOTJB010037184.1:0-10149 GCA_027123815.1 Erythroxylum minutifolium
GAGAAAGATAGGTTGTAGATGAATTATGGTGAAATTTGAAGTGAATTGTGTGCTAAATGAGTGTTAAATGGTATAGAGTTGGTATGGAAGAAGATGAATGAGAGTTAGAACCAAAATCTGGAAAATGGAATTGAAGGTGAGCATATTTTATTATTGAGTTGCTTCTTTACCAATTGTTAATAATAAAAATTATTAAAATAAAATAAATTAAAAAAATAAATAAAAATTGAATATCTAGTTTTTTGTTTTATATTTGTAAAAATGTAATGATACAATAATGGTAAAAAGTTTAAAAAGATGATTTAAAAAAAAAAGAATTTAAGTTGGGTAAGATTTTTTTCCCACTCTTTACTCTCTGTTTCTCTCGGCACCAGGTTATCTGTGCCACTAATACTACTCCTATTCTGTGCCAAAATCAAAAGATCCACGTTTTAACTTGTTTTAATAAACCAAACGTCTAATACCTTAGCTTATTTAGCTTGAGCCTTCTCGCCTCAACTCTTTCCTTCCCTTGTTCATTCTTGGAACATCTCCGATGTATGTTCTGCCACTCTCTCGCTTTCATTTCTTCCACTCTCTCGTAAACTTTATTGTACGCTTTTATATTTATCGTTTTCTAAGCTAGATAAAGTTAATGCACTTTCTTTTTCTTCTTTATCACCTAGAAGTAACATTACTGTGTTGGCCCCACTCCACAGTAACCGTCGCATTACAGTTGACTTACCTTCGTGGGTGGAGCTCTGACCACCATTCATATCTTTTATCATTTCATATTCTTATCCTTATTTTCCAGTTTCATCCATTCTTTAAGTGGAATCTCTGGCGATGACATTGGTTCTGATTGTGGCTTTCATTTATGCCTTTCTTCTCTGTATCGATGAGATTGATGACCTTTGGTTATACTTGTGACGGTTTACACATTGTAATGTGTATCATGATTTCCTGCATTCCTTGGTTTATTTATTTATTTTCTCAAAGACTAATTCTACATAGTTATGTACTTTCAGTTTTAAGCAGATTTACTTGCATTAGCCTTTCTGAAGGCGGGAAGGAAAGATAGACCAGTGCTAGCTACTGGTAGGCTTACTCCTGCTCATTCCGATATATTTTATTTCTATGACATTGAGTATGCCCTTTCTTTTCATTTTTATTCTACATGACCTATTTAAAGTCTTTTCTCAGGCATTCAAACTAACTCATTTAGATTTAAATCCTTACGATTATACCAAATCATTCTTCCAACGAAGTGGTTCTTCCATTCCTCTGATTTTCATGGAACATGGTGGTTGAGGTTGTCGAGGTGGTCGAGATGGGCGAGGTAGGCGCCCACCTCTACGAGGTAGAAGAGGACAAGCTCCTCCTCCTCCAAACCCACAAGAGGAGGAAGTTGATATTCTAGAAGAAGAAGTTTAAGAACAAATACTTGTAAGTGAATTTTATTTTCAATTGTTTTGTACTTAGTTATTTGTATGTTGAATGTTAAATTTAATGAATTTTTTGTTAATAAAATTTTAAGGTTCTTCATAATCCAATAGAAGAAGTTGACAATGAAGAGGAAGAAGTTGGAGAGCAAGTTCCAGTAAGTCATTTTTATTTATAATAAAGTTGTATTGCAATTAGTTATTTATATTATACTCTATTCATAATTAACTTTTAATTCAAACTAACATGTTTATTGTGACAAAGCCTATATTGATGCTGAAATTTGATTGGATGCAATTGAACATTCCTAAACGTAATTAAATTTCTAGGAGTTATTTTATTCTACTTTCATTTTGTTATTGTAATTTTTAGTTTTTGTGTTACTAGTTTTCTACTTTTGAGCATCAAGTTATACACATATTAGTTCATTTGGGGTACAAATATGTAAAAGAACTTGATGATGGTAAAAGACAGTGGAATAGAGTCATAAACTGGTAAATAGATGCAGACAACAAGGACTAAGGACATGATCTTGTTCATCAAATCTTAACAAACACTATTCGTCTTCTTCTGTCCATCACGAATTTCTTCCAAATTGTAGCAATCTCCCTCTGCATCTCTTATTCATCAAGTCTCAACAAACGCCATTCGTCTTCTTGTTCACATTCTTCTTTTGGAACACCTAACTTAGCATTGACTTTGTGGGCAATGTATCAAGCTCATAGAAAACGCCAAAATTGTAATAACAAGTCCCTCTATTTCTCTAATGACCATCTAAGGATAGTGACATGTTGGGCATCAGGAGGCATGCTATATGGCAAAATAGTCTAACCAAGGCGTCTTAAAATGTCAGAAATCTCGAACCCGTCATGCCAACTGTTGTCCTTCAAAGAAAATGCCACCAGAGGTACTTCGATGTTCTTTGAGACAATAGTAAACCTGCCGGTTTTCTTCAAACCTTCTTTGGGCACCATCATGTTGTTTCTGCAGTTCTCCTTCACGTTGAAGAAATATGAATAAGAAGAGGTTTTTCTGTTTATTCTCTAACGAAGGATACAAATATATACAGAATATGCATCCCTAACAGGCTCCTAGAATTACTCCTTTGATAGTGTGCTATTCCTATAATAACTCCAAAAAGATATAAAAATATACAGGATAATTATCGCCTAATTATTTACAGGATATTTTAAATGAATACATGATATCCTAACACTCCCCCTCAAGTTGGTGCATGATAGTCTCGAATGCCCAACTTGCCAAGGAGAAAAGCAAATTGTTGTGTGCCAAGAGCTTTTGTCAAGATATCTGCAAGCTAATTGTAAATACGAACATGCATCGTTGTAATATAGCCGGCTTGGATTTTATCACGAACTAAATGGAAATCAAATTCGATATGTTTGGTTCTCTCATGAAAAACCAAGTTAGTAGCTATATGAAGTGCTAATTGACTATCATAAAAGAGCCACATAGGTTGAGGATGAGACACTCGTAGATCTTTCAAGATAGCTTTAAGCCATTTCAGCTCACAAACTGTGGTGGCCATGGAGCAATACTAAGCTTTTGCTGAAGAGCGAGAAAAAATGGCTTGCTTCTTTGTTTTCCAAGAAATAGGAGATTGACTAAGCAAGACAAAGTACCCATTTAAAGAGCGTCGTGTGAGGGGACAACTAGCCCAGTCGGAGTCACAATAAGCAAATAATTGGAGATCACAAGTAGACTGAAGGGAAATGCCTTGGCCTGGATGATTTTTTAAGTAGTGAACTACCCGGGTCGCAGTAGCCCAATGCTCCTATCTAGGACACTGCATGAATTGAGCCAGGATATGAATAAAATAACTTAGTTTAGGTCGAGAAATAGTTAAGTAGATAAGTCTCCCAACTAGTCGACGATACTTCTCAGGATCTTGCAATTGTGTGCTAGTGGTTAAGGCCAAGTTATAATTTTGTTCGAGAGGAAAAGCAATAGGTTTGGCTCCTAGGAGTCTGGTTTCGGATATTATATCCAAATTATATTTGCATCAAGAGAGAAATATCCCATTAGGTCCTCGTGCCACTTCAAGTCCCAAGAAGTGTTTCAGAAGGCCAAGATCCTTCATATAGAAGCACTTGCTAAGGTAATGCTTGAAACGAGAAATGAGATCATCATTATTTCCAGCAATGACGAGGTCATTAACATATACAAGAACACATAAAATAGTGCTGCCACTGTGATAGGTAAAAGAGAATAGTCTGCTAGTGATTGCTGAAAACCATACCTTTTTAGTGCAATTGCAAGTTTAGCAAACCAATTTCGTGGAGCTTGTTGCAGCCCATAAAGAGACTTCAGCAATTTACATGCTTTCGTAGTGTCAATACAAGAGAATCCCGGAGGAAGTTTCATATAGACCTCTTCATTAAGATCATCAGGCAGAAATGTATTATGAACATCCATCTAATGTAAATCCATGAACGAGCAGCACTCACAACTAATAAGGTCCATATAGTTACCATTTTTAGAACTGGTGCAAATGTCTCATTATAGTTAATGTCTTCTCTTTGAGTATCTTCTCGAACAACTAGTTGTTCCTTATGACATTCAATGGTGCCATTTGAATTATAATTAATCTTGTACACCCATTTACAACCAATAGGTTTCTTCCCAGGGGTAGTGTTTCTAAGGTCCATGTGCCATTTCTTTCAAGGGCTTCAATTTCGAGCTACATGGCATGCTGCCATACAGGATGCCTTACTACTTCAGAGAACTGGGTTGGTTCATGACCAGTGGTAATAGCTGCAAGATACTTTCTGTATGTTAGGGAAAAATTAATGCAAGTCACATAGTGTGCAATTGGATATGGCATACCTGAAGACAATGAAGGTCGAGGTGAGACAGTTAGAGGGTCATTAACACTGTTTATAGTGTGGCATATGTAGTCTTTCAATCTGCTAAGGGCCCTAGTGTCCCTGTGGCCTCGTCCAAGTGGTTCTATACTTGCAGTCTTGGAAGTGAGAGGGTCCACATTGTTTGTATGTCTAATGGAAGGGACCATATTTCCTTCATGTTCATTAGGACTCAAAGTGGTATTAACGTTGAAGTCATTAAGTAAGGGTGAGCCATTATTCCACAAAGTATTAGTGGATGTATCGGGGATGATGAAGTTATCTAAGATATAAGGAAACTCATTTTCTCAAAATAAAACATCCTAAGAGTCAAAATATTCTCCATTGTTGAGGTCATAGAGACGTCACACTTTCTTGTCATAAGGGTATCCAACAAAGACAAATTTTCTACTCTGGTCACCAAACTTATCCTTTTGTTGAGATCGGTTGTGAGCGTAGCATAGACACCAAAGGTATGTAATGGGAGTAGTTGGGAACTTGACCAAATAATAATTCATACGGACTCTTTCCTTTATGCAAGTCATTGGGTGTACGATTGATTAAGTATCCTACAGTAAGGACACATTCACCCCAAAATTCAATGGGTAAGTTTGTTTGAAATTGAAGAGCATGAGCTATATTTAAAATGTGTCGATGCTTTCTTTCAACTCGCCCATTTTGTTGAGGAGTATCTACTATGGAGGTCTGATGGATAATTCCATTTTTAACAAAATAGTCTTTCATTACTTTAAACTCGGTGTCATTGTCACTGCACACAATGTGAACTTGTCTATAAATTGAGTCTGTACCATAGCACAAAAGTTTTGGAGAATTTTCGCCATTTCACTCTTTTCAACTAACAGATAGATCCAAATAGTGTGAGAAAAATCATCCACAATTGTTAAGAAATAAGAATCCCTACATGAGGAGTGTGTACGATAAGCCCCCGAAACATCACAATGTATTAAATCAAAAGGTGTAGAAACTTTATTATCACTTGTAAGGAAAACATCTCGTGTTTGTTTAGCCCTTAAACAAATATTGCATACTTTACCATGCTCATTAGTTTTGCTATTCTTAATATTGGGAAGAAGACTAACTATTTGACTTGAAGGGTGTCCTATACGCCTATGCCACATGGTAAAAGAATCAACTACAGTCATTTTACATGCTCATACAAAATGAGCTCCACAAAGATGATAGACCCCGTTCAGCTGTTCACCCACTCCAATCACTATCTTCGAAGTGTGGTCCTGTATCACATACATTTTATTTGAAAATGTGACTACACATTGTGAACCATGTATCAATTGAGATACTGAAATAAGATTGCATGTCAAATTGGGGACATATAACACACTATGCAAAACGAAGCCTTTGCCAAAATTTATTTTCCCTTCCTTTATCGCAATGGTATCTCTGCCATCGGGCAACCCAATGGGACAAGGGGACACATCTACCACTTCTGTTAGTGAGTTCATATCATCTGTCATGTGATTGGATGCTCCTGTATCCAACAACCAAGGTTTTTACACCTGCTTGCTATTGAGTTTTTCATTGGATGGAGCAGCTTTATGGCCATTTAGAATGTTCAGCAAGGTGGCCCATCGTTCATTTTTTAGTCCAGGAAAAGACCCACGATCCTCTTCAACCCCCCTTGCTGCATACTTGCTAGATTGTGTCCCTGTCCTTGCGTAGCATTGGCTGTGTGTGCACATCTGCCACGACCTGCTCCTTTTCCATGGTTTCCATGTCCTGAATCGCATCCATTCTTTCTCGTCTGCCACCAATCTGGGTAGCCTACAATCTGAAAACACTCAAGGACCTCTTGCCCCGTTTTACCATAATGACTGCACAGCCTCTTGTCGTCTGCTTTCTTCGATCCTGTCCATGCATGTGGACTAGTTTGAATGGCAAAACTTACTGCATCAGCACATTCATCACACATTTGTGCCACAGACTTATGTGTTTCCTCAGTTACGATCAACGCATAAGCACGGTTAATGTTTGGCAGTGGCGACATGCTTAGAATATTAGATCTGATGGTTCAAAATACAGCATCATCAAGCCCCATTAAAAACTGGTGTACCTTCTCCTTTTCCCGTTCCTGTAATAGCTCATGAGCTGCACCGCATATACAACCTCAGCAGCTGCATATTGGGGTTTTCGAATAGCTAGCCAACTCTTCCCAAATGGTTTTCAGCTTCCCATAGTATGTGACTATTGTCTGTTTGGATTGTTTGCAGCTCACGATCTCACTCTTAAGTTGGTGAATTTGCACGTCATTGCCAACTGAGAACCGTTCCTTCAAATCGTCCCATAAATCCTTGACACATTCCATATAAGAAAGGCTGGACTATAGAGATGGATCAATAGTGTTGAAAATCCAACCGAGTAGCATTGCATTAATAGCCCACCAGTCTTTAAGCTCTGAGGAACCTGCATCTGGTTTAGAGATTTTCCCATCGATGAAGCTGAGCTTCTTCTTTGCTCAGAATGCATTACACACAGCCTTCGTTCATTCATCGTAGTTATCTCCTTTGAGTTGCACCGGAATTACGACAACACCAGGGTTTTCTCCTGACGTGAGGTAATCCGGTGAGGTGGGATCTATCATTAGTGTCTTCAACATATCAGGACCAGAGCCTTCTTTCTCTTGGCTGGCAGCCATATTCATACGATGGCTAAGTCTCCCTACTGCTCTGATACCATGAAGAAATATGAATAAGAAGAGGTTTTATGTGTATTCTCCAAGGATACAAATATATACAAAATATGCATCCCTAACAGACTCCTAGAATTACTTCTTTGATAGTGTTCTATTCCTGTAATAACTTCTAAAAGATATACAGATATACAGGATAATTATCGCCTAATTATTTACAAGATATTTTAAATAAATACATGATATCCTAATATTCTTGTATCTCTGAAAGTGAAATATCAATTCTATGCTTCAATCACTACTATTCCTTGTTAAACACTTTCACCAGATATAAGTCATTATTATATATGACAAATTAATAAAAGACTAACCTTAAAGCCTAAGCGAATGAGTTGATGGTATTGAGAAATAACTTGACTAGAACTTGCAAGAGCATAATTGAATATTATTACACTGTATAGTTCTTAACTTTTTCGCTCGGTAAATATAGGCTCATCTGCTCCAAGATAATTGATATGGAAGATGAGTTTTTATTTTATCCTATTTAACTTAATTTCTCTCCTAACATTATCTTGTTTAAAATTAGGAATCATTTGATTGGACAACAAGAAATGTCATATTAGCTTATGTAAAAGTACAATATTAAGGTAATATTCATATTTTTATTTCTTATTTAACTCATATTTAATTATTTTACTTATTAGTAATTCTAATTATATTATATTTAATATTATTTTATGAAGAAACTTGTTGGGCACACGCTATAGCAAATGCAGTGGAAGCCTTATACAATATGGACGAAAAGGGTAAATCACCTAAAAAATTATACGAGAAGAAAGAACTTTCAGTTCAATAATTAGTAAACTGTGTGTTGCCAACATCAGAGGTAGAACTTTCATCCATAACCTCAAAAAGGCTTATAAATAGATTCGATACAATGAATTAGCCAGCAAAGCGGATTGTCCTTATAGATGAAAACGAGAAGAAAAATATGATTACAGGAAAAAAATGTAAGAAATTTTAATAATATATATATATATATATTTTGCGTTTAATTTTTTAATCTCTTATGTTTTACTATTTAAATTATTATTGTAAGAGAAGCAAACCGTATACATATCTAATTTTGAAGTGAAGGAACCGGTTGATGGCTCTGAGCTATTAAAAATTATTTTGAAGCAGCAGGTTGTAGGGATTATGGAAACATACAACAGTTTTATATAAAGAAAAAGGTAAATTTTTATTATTTATTATTCATTATAAAATTATTTAGAATCTTGTTATAACAAAAATTTTGTGACAGGACATTTACAGGGGCCGTGTGAATTAGAAGGATAATATTATTGGATTACATTCAGTATTAATAGTAGGATTTGGATCCGACCCATACTGGAAAATTAAGAACTCTCATGGAATAGCATGGGGAGAAAATGACTACAGAAAAATCTTTCAAAAATCTGATCATTTATCCTTATTTAAGAGCATCTCCTATCCAACGTAAGGTATTTTAAATAAATATTAATTTAAATAATAATAAACTTATTTAAAATACTAACATAATGATATCTGATATTAGTTGTAGGTTCTCTGGTCTTCTTCAAGAGCTGCTAATTTAGCCAGTCAACAATTGCTACATTTTTTAGCCAGTTTTAAATTTGTAATGTCTTTTGTTTTTTTATTAGTCTTATATGACTTGTTATTATGTAGAAGCTCTTTTTTTCGTATAAATTTTTAGTCCATATTATATGCAACTTCTCCTGCATTTACAATAATATATTGTCAACGAGTTTTTAATAAAATAATATAAAATATAATATAATTAGAATTATGATCATATTTTAATGATGAAAGTTAAGTAAAATAATTCAAACACAAAATTAAAAATAATTTGATAAATAAGGAACTAAAGTATAATTTATACCATTATAATACATTTCATGATGCTTAAGATCACATTTATTGTATAGACAGATGATTCCTAAATTTAAATAAAATAATGTTAAAAAGAATCGACCCATATAAAAATAAATTAATCATATATAATTGTAAATTATGATATGGAGACGAATATTAATTTTAAATATAATAATGTAAAGAAAACTTGGGACAAAGAAAAATAAAATATGAACAATTGTAATTATAAAATGAGTATATACCAATGTAAAAAAGACAATTCTTAGAGCATTATTTTTGAAGTGATTTCAAATATAAAATAGTTAAGTGGTAGGGATACGTACTATAGTTATAAAAAAGAGTATTAACGGTTGAAAAGGTCGTTCAAGTAGTGGTCTCATATTCAGGGGTGAACATCAATACAACAGAAAAAGCATTCTTCATGCAAGGATGAACATCAATACAACAAAAAAGAGGTTTGTTACAATGGAGACGAAAGGCCAACCAGAAATTGTGTGACAAATAGATGCATAGCATCTTCTACTCTGACAATAATAATTTAACAAATTGATAACCTGATGAACAAAACAAAGACAAATACTTTGAAAAGTAGAAATAGCTAAAGACATATGGCAATTCCAGGGTAAAGTTTCCATTTATCTGCCTCCTATAAAATGCTTAATGCACGTTGGTTGACCAACAAAAAGGATTTATACAACCAACACCGAGCTTGCACATCAACCGCATCTCCAGCATCCATTTAGGATTTACCTTACTCTGTCTTGTCTTCTTCCAGATCTCCATTAGATGATACATTGCTAACTTGCACAGGTTTTGCTTCTGGTGCACTTCGAATATCCTTTGTCGGTAGTGGAGACGGTTTAATCAATGTCAAAGAAGAATCATCCTTGTCAAACTCGTCATTCATGTCATCCGAGTAAGCATAGCTGCCATGAAACAAAGAATCAATTGACAAAGGGAGAGCAACCACTGTAAAATGAACTTTACATAATAATCGTGTTCAAGGGCCAAAACTGCTTTATGATTGGGTGCAGGCATTTATTTAAGATGTTAAAGCATCAAGATTTTAAGAGGTCAAAGTAGCAATTTCACTAAAAAATAAATAGGGCGATAACAAAATCGTAGAACAGAATCTGATGTTATACCGCATAGCACTTTGTGAGGGTGCCCAAACAGCACAGATGATGCATAGGAGAGAAAAGGAAAGAACTTGCCAAAAAGCAGGGATGATCCATGCATTCTGCCATTGCTCATTGTAAACGTCATGGGCCTTGAAATACAGCTACA
>JAOTJB010037213.1:0-10147 GCA_027123815.1 Erythroxylum minutifolium
CTTTCTTGGCTAAATACTTTCCTTTGACCAAGACGACAAAAATCATAAAAAAGATCACCAACTTTCAACAAAGTGATGGGGAATCATTGTATGAAGCTTCGGAGAGATTCAAGGAATTACAAAAGAGTTAACCTTACCATAACCTTCCAAGGGAGTTTCTTTTGCAAGCATTCAACAATAGTGTGACTTAAAGCACAAGAGGAACAATAGATGCAGTTGCAGGAGGGTATTTGATGAGGAAAACAATTGATATAACTTATGATCTTTTGGAAGAGTTGGCGAGTAATAGCTGTATGTGGTCAAATGAAAGGAGTAGATAAGAGTCCAAGTACCAAATATGAATGATTCCACTTGACTCAGTGACAGCCTTGTAAGCACATATTGTTGCCTTCACTAAGCAGTTGAGCAACATGCAAGAAGCTTCATCTACAGTCAAGACCATGTAAGTACAATGTGAATTATAAGGAGAGGACAACCATGACACAACTGAATGTTTCTTGCTAGGACAAGTAGTACAGAACAAGTAAATTACTTGGGCTAGCCACAATTAGGTAATAATCTATACTTTAATACTTATAATTCTGGGTGAAAAAACCACCCAAATTTTTCATGGAGTACTAACAATGTAGGTGGCCAAATGAGAACATAAGGACCTCCTAGATTTCAGCAAGATCGACTTAGGTTTTTGGAGAACAAAATGGACAAGCTAATGGATGTATTGGGTTTAAAGTTCTCAAGCCAAGAGGATAAAGAAGACAAGAAGATAGTCAGTAGAGAATAGAGGCAATGTTTGACCAGATTGCTAAGAACCACGCTTCATTCATCCATAACTTGGAGGTACAGGTAGGTTAACTTGCTAATGCTTTGTCTTTTAAGAATGCAGGATGTTTACCAAGCAACACTGAGGCCAATCCAAAGGAACAACTCAAGGCGTTTGCATTTAAGAGTGGCAAGCAATTGGAGGAGTCACATGTTCAAAAAGATAGCCAAAAAAAGGAAAATGTGGAAGAGAAAGAAAGAAGAGAATCCATATGTACCACCACTACCCTATAAGCCTAAGATTCCATATCCGTAGAGGGTAAGACAACATCAAGTAGACACTCAATTCTCCAAATTCTTGGAGAAGTTGAAGAAACTTTAGATTAATTTGTCTTTAGTGGAAGCACTGGAATGTATGCGCCAAGTATGTGAAGTTTCTTAAGGACATATTGACATATAAATGCAATTGGGAGGACCATCAGACGGTGACCTTGACAGAGAACTATAGTTCGATCATCACAGCACAATGCCTTAAAAACTACAAGATCCAGGGAGATTTACTATTCCATATGTTATTAGTGATTTTGAGTTTTCTAGATGCTTATGTGATTTAGGCGGAAGTATTAACTTAATGTCTTTCTATTTTCAAAAAATTGCGGCTAAGAGACGTCAAGCCAACATCCATGCTTATCTAACTTACGAATCAATTTGTCAAAAGACCATTTGGGGTAGTAAAAGACGTTATGATAAAAGTGGACAAATTTATAGTTCCTGTTGATTTTGTTGTGCTAAATTTTAAAGAAGATAGGAATTACCAATTGATTTTGGATAGGCCCTTTATGAATACTGATAGGGCATTAGTTGATATGTATTAAGGAAAATTAGTTTTGAGAATTGGTGATGAGCAGGTTGAATTTAATATGACTAAATATTTGAAGAAACTAGTGGATGGACATGCTTGTATGAAGATTGATATTGTGAATGATTGTGTGAAGGAAGTTGAGAAGGAAAATGAAAAGGAAGTTGAGAAAATTATTGAAGTGCATAGGGATGAGAGTGTGAGTGAAGAGGAATTGTGTGAGGAAAGAGAGAAGTTAGAGAGAGAAGATGCACTCACACCCCCTTCCATTATAAAACCTCCCACTTTAGACCTAAAACCTTTACCCTCTCACCTGAGATACACATTTTTAGGCAAGGACCACACCTTACCCATCATCGTTTCAAACAAATTGAATGATGAGCAAGAAGAGAAAGTGGTAGAGACCATTAAGAAAAGGATGAGAGCCATAGGGTGGCAAATTTCTGATATTAGGTGGATTAGCCCCAATGTGGTGATGCATAAGATTAACATTGAAGAAGGATGCAAGAGAGTGAGGGAGAGGCAAAGAATGTTAAATCCAAATAGGCAAGAGGTTGTGAAGAAGGAAGTGGTCAAGCTTTTATATGCAAGTATTATATACCCAATTTTGGATAGTGAGTGGGTGAGTCCAGTGCAATATGTGTCTAAGAAGGGAGGCATGACAGTGATGGAGAATAAAAAACATGAACAGATTTTCACTAGGACCAGCACAGGTTGGAGAGTGTGCATTGACTATAGGAAGCTCAATTTAGCCACCATGAAAAACCATTTTCCATTACCTTTTGTGGACCAAATGATTGAGGGGGTGGCTGGCTATGCTTTTTATTGCTTTCTTGATGGATATTCAAGATACAATCAGGTGTTCATATACCCATAAGACCAAGAGAAAACCACTTTCACTTGCCCTTATAGAACTTTTGCTTATAGGAGGATTCCTTTTGGCCAATGCAATGAACCAGTCACATTCCAAAGGTGCATCATGGCCATTTTTGCAGATATGAATGAGGACTTCAGGGAGTTATTTATGGATGACTTCTTTATTTTTGGAGACTTTTTTTATCATTGTTTGTTTAATTTGGATAGAGTATTACAAAGATGTGAGGAGTCTCTTTTAGTCTTAAATTAGGAGAAGTGTCATTTCATAGTCCAAGAGGGAATAGTTTTAGGCCATAAGATCTCAGGTAGGAGGATTGAGGTAGATCAATCTAAAACTGAAGTGATTAAAAAGCTTCCATCTCCTACCAATATTTAGGGCATCTGAGCATTCCTTAGTCATGCAGGGTTCTACAGATGATTTGTTAAGGATTTTTCTCTTATTGCTAGACCATTAACCAATTTGTTAGTTAAAGACGGGCCTTCTAGGTTTGATGATGATTGTTTAGATGCCTTTAACAAGCTAAAGATGACACTTACGATAGCACCTATTTTGACATCCCCAAATTGGTCACTTCCATTTGAGATCATGTGTGATACAAGTGACTATGCTATTAGTTGTGTACTCAAACAATGGAAGGAGAAGAAGTTGCATGTAGTCTACTACGCTAGCAAAACCTTGATAGGAGCACAATTGAACTACACCATCACTGAGAAAGAGTTGCTTGCAGTGGTATTTGCATGTGAAAATTTGCATTCTTACCTTTTGGGCTTACAAGTTATTATTTTTACAGATCTTGCGACATTACGTTATTTTGTTGCAACGAAGGATGCCAAGGCTAGCCTCATCTGATAGGTGCTTCTTCTTCAAGAATTCAACATTGAGATTAAGGATAAGAAAGGAGTAAAAAATTTTATGGAGGACCACCTATCGAGACTTGAAGGGGAACAAAATTAAGAAGAAAATTAAATTGAAGAGTGTTTTCCTAGCGAGGCTTTAATGATGGTAAAAAATCCTTTTCTTCATTGGTTTGCAAATATTGTCAATTATCTGTCAGGTGGTATTATTCCCCCTAATCTCTCACACGAACAAAGGAAGCGGTTCTTATTTCAATGTTCTCACTATATTTGGGATGAACCTATATTATATAAAATATGTGTTGACAGTTTGATTAGCAGGTGTATCCCTAAAGAAGAAATGCTTGAAGTTTTGACCCAGTGTCATAGTTCAATTTATACCAGACAATATGGAGTGAATAAAATGACTGCTCATATTTTGGATTGTGGATTCTGCTGGGTAAACTTGTTCAAGGACACCTAAGATTTTGTATTACATTATAATAGGTGCCAAAGAGTAGGCAATATTTCGAAAAGGGATGAGATGCCACTTTCAAACATTAGAGAGGTGGAAATATTTGATGTATGGGGCTTGGATTTCATGGGACCATTCCCATCTTCCTTAGATAACTCTTATTTATTAGTTGGAGTTGATTATGTGCCCAGGTGGCTTGAAGCAATAGCTACTCCAACAGATGACGGCAAGGTGGTGTAGAGATTCAGCAAGAAGGTTTTTACTCAATTTGGGGCGCCTAGAGCTATCATAAATGATTGAGGGAGCCATTTTTGCAACAAACCCTTTGAGGCTCTTTTGTTTGATTAGCACATTGGTAAAAATGAGATTTTGTAACAAAAAAGGATATCCCATTAGTAACTCATCCTGGGCTGATTCATCAGATTCTGATCTTATCGCCCAATTTGTGTATATATGCACAAATCTTTTTCATTATTATAGTGGATCCTCAAAGATATAATGTTCATCATAGAGTGGCAACCCCCTACCATTCATAAACGAGTGGCCAAGTGGAGGTGGTGAATAGAGAGTTGAAAAAGATTTTGGAGGTAATGAGCACGTCAAAGAAAGATTGGGCTTTGCAGCTGGATGATGCGTTATGGGCTTACAAGACAACTTTCAAAAGTCCCATCGGCACAACACCATATCGACTTGTGTATGGTAGGGCTTACCATTTACCATTGGAGTTGGAGCATAGAGCCTACTGGGTAGTTAAAAAATTAAACATAGATTGGAAGCTAGAAGGAGAGAAGAGATTATTACAACTTGATGAATTGGAAGAGCTAAGATATGATACATAAGAAAATGCCAAGTTGTACAAAGAAAAGGCTAAGAAGTGGCATGATGGTCATATTAAGAAAAAGGAATTCAAGAGTGAGGACTTAGTGCTTTTATTCAATTCACAACTTCGATTATTTCCCGAAAAGCTCAAGTCCAGATGGAGTGGCCTATTAAAGGTTAATCAAGAGTCTCCTCATGGAGTGTTAGAGTTAGAACATAAAAAGGGTGAAACTTTTAAAGTTAATGGGCATAGATGCAAGCTTTATTTTGGAGGGCCATTCTCACAAGAAAGGGAAGTACTTTCTTTCCTTTCACTCACTCTTTTATGTCTTCACATAGAATGATCAAGCTAATGACCTTAACTTAGCATGTCTGTCTTTCATTTGTTTGTCTTTGTGTTGGTGTGGTGTTGTTTTGATTTGATAATATCTAGTTTGGTTTAACTGGTTTCACACTTCATTCTCTTATTGTTTAGGTCTCCAATGATACATTTTGAGGTTACTTGAAGATTTATTGTGCATCATAGCTTGTTGGAGGACCAAAGGTTGAGAGGAAAAACATGTCGTTTTCATCGACACCACCACTATAAGCCCATCTTACACTTAATCTCTTATATTATTCTTTTTATACTTCATGTTTTGTTTTTCAAGGTGTTGTTTATTAGTTTTGGATGTTCTCTTTTACACATTGAGGACAATATTTTGTTTAAGTGTGAGGAGGTAGTCTTTGTATATATGTTTGCATTTTTTTTCATGTCTTTTAGAATGCATGTTAGGTTATTAGTATTAGGTGTGTCATTTCCGCTACATTTGAATCTTTGTGATGAATGTGTTACTATGAGATTCTATCATACTAATTGGAATGATATTAAAAGCATGCGTGAACTTAAATTAGGTTACTTGAGTGGAAAGTGAACCATATGGAGTGATGAAAGTAGTTGGATATATAAGCTTACTTAAAACTTGACACTTGAATAATGAGGTAATGTATAGAAGCATAATGGATTTTCATTTAAGCCTATGTGAGGAATTAAGCCTTTATGACTCCATTCTATAGTCATTTCATTTCCTTGTTTATGTGATGTTTCTTTAGGTAATTACCTTTAAAACTTGTTTTGAATCGGTTTAAATCTACTGGATGCATGCTAGATAGAAATGATTAAGGCCTTCTTGCTTTAACCTTTGGCTTAAATGACCTACCCTTTTATTATCCCTTGCTAGCCCTATTGAGCCTTTAACCTTTTTTCTTGAAATTACCTTATTTTAAAACCCATAAACCACTTTAGCTTACCCAATCACATGTTAATAAAGTGTTAAGTGATACTTGAGTATGGAGTCGCAATTTAAGAGCAGATGACATATAGTTGTTGTTTTTTATTCATTTCTCTTCTAAAGAAAGAGAAAAGAAAAAGAAAAAGAACAAAGAGAAAAGAGAAAAGTACAAAATCAAAGAAAACAAGAGAAAAAAAAGAAAAGAAAAAGGAATAACATGTAGTTGCTTCAATAAGTGCAGAAAAGTAGTCTTATCCATGTGCATATCTTAGAAGTTTATCTTTGTCATCCCTTTGTACACTTAGTAGTTTATAAATGCTTATGATAAACCTCTAAAACCTATTTAACCCACCTTAACCCTAGCTACATTACAACCTAAAACAAAGTCTTTTGGATATATCTTAGCAAGTAATCATTGTGGAGGAGAATTAGTGTATTAGTCAGCCTATTATAGTGTGGTTTCCTATAGGAAGTTTGAGCGAAACACTAACCATCAAATACTTGAGAGAAATGAGTGAAATTCGTAAGGAAGGTTCATTTTGAATTTATACTTATCTTTGAGTGATGGTTTCATTGGTTGAGTTTGCTTCTGTGCACCAATGAAAATTAGTCATTATTTATGTAGTAGCTTAACATTTAACTTGGCCAAAGTTTGAGGGATTGCATGCTTTAATCTTAGTGAAAATGAAGTAATAGAATTTTATTGGTTGTATTTAATCTTTGTTTGAGGACAAGCAAAATTTTAAGTGTGGGGATATTGATAGGTGTAGATTACATTGTATTTTTAAAGGTAATTTGATGTGTGTTTAGTTGTTAAGTTAATTGATTAGTGTGTGTTGAGTTTAAGAATTGTGTTAGTTCATAAACATTTATGTTTTAAGTTTTCTTTAGATCAAAACATGTTTTTGAGCTTAAATTATATATATATATATGAGGTGGCGTGATAATTTTATTAGTATTTCAGGGCATTTGAAATAGTTTCGGAGGAGACCCGAACTAAAACACAGGACCACAATCGTGGGGGACTAGACATGATCATGACAGAAACACCAACTTTGGGCCATAATCATGGTAAATATGCCATGATTGCGACAGAAGCTCAAGGCCACGATTGTGACAGAGAGTAGGTAAACCGACCACGATCGTGGTCTGCATCTAGATAGACGCAGAGTCACTTTCAGATTTGAGTTTTCGAGGGACAGTTCAGACCCCAAAAAGACACTAGGGTTACCTTAATTGTTAAAGACTATAAAAGGATTATGATATAACCCTAAAAGGGTGTTTAGATTCTACCTACGTTTGGAAACCCAAGAAGATAGAGAGAGAGAAGAGAGAGCGAAGAAGAAAAAGAGGAAGAAGAGGAGGCTTCTGACATTGAAGCTTCCCGGAATAGGTGATCTACTGACGCTAATATTCTCCTGAATCACTTGACTTAAGTTTCATTTCCTCCCCATTTATCTTTTTATTCATTTAATATGTAAGATTGAGGTGGGTTGTATGGATATGAATTTGGAGTTGTTCATGATGTTCTAACTTTTCCTTTAGGATTTTGCTTATTTTAATGTTAATGTAGTTAAGTTGTTTTTACTTGAGTTAGATGTTATGATTGATTGATGTATTGACATATTTTAGCAATAAACTAAGAGGGTGAACTGGATAAAAATGATTAGATGGGATTAACAAGAGTTAGGTGATCTAATTGACCACTTAATCATTATAGTCGATAATTTTATGGAGAGAGAACCCGTGCGAGACCTGATTGTTTATTAGTGAGCTTTAAAAAAATTATAATTATGGGTAATTTGTGAATTGAGATATTGCAAGTCCACAATTCGATTAGGGTTTACAATGTAGGGAATGATTATAACTCGAGAGAGAGCAATTAACCTTACGGCCGCTTAGAACCGACACCCCATAAACACATAAAAGGCTAGATTAGCATTAATGATAGATAAAATCCCATCTTCGATAACTTAATTAAGTCTCTCTTCAGATTTCCACTATTGCACATAAAAGGTTAGATTTGCATTAATGATAGGAAAAATCCCCTCTCATATAACTTGATTAATTCTCTCTTCAAAATTCCACTATTGCAATATTCGATTGTTGTTAGTTTGTTTTGATTTATTTTACTTTTTAGTTAATATTAAAATATGAGTCTTAAACAAATCATAACCTGAATTAAGTGGTGCCTAAGCATAATCTTTATAGGATGATATCTGCTTTTTATTACAAGTTACAACCCGTATACTTGGTTTTTTAGCGTAAAACAAGTTATTGGTTTTGCAATCATCAACCCCCTCTTATGTGTGTGTGCTTTATCATTTGGAATTAGAGCAAGGTTTCACATTTATTATGCTTTATAGCATGTGATAGATCATGGAAAAAAACATGAGAAGT
Source organism: Erythroxylum minutifolium (assembly GCA_027123815.1). NCBI lineage: Eukaryota > Viridiplantae > Streptophyta > Magnoliopsida > Malpighiales > Erythroxylaceae > Erythroxylum > Erythroxylum minutifolium. The sequence goes on from JAOTJB010037213.1 coordinate 8,294, forward strand.
CTTGAAGGAAAATTTGTTACAAAGCCTCCTTATTTCTATGTAAACAACTATTCATATTGAAAGGAAAGGATGGCAATTTATATCCAATATGTGGATAATGAAGTCTAGCAAGCTATCAAAATAGGAGATATAGTTCCTGCTACTGATGAAGATGAATTATGGATTGATATTGATAGAAGAAATGCACAACTAAATGCTAAAGCATGACATCGTCTAATTTATGCACTCTCTCCAAAATAATATGAAAAGATATCCTACTATTCTACAGCAAAGTAAATTTGGGACAAGCTTCAAGTCACTTTTGAAGTAATAAATGAGGTGAAAAGGAATAGGATAAGTCTTTTAGTGCATCAATATAAAACTATTAGCATGAAACAAGGAGAAACTATAGACAAATTCTTTGGACAATTTAACAACATCATCACAGCATTGAAGAACTTAAGAAAAATATATCCCAATGATGAGCTCATAACATTAAGGTCACTACCAAAAGAATGGAGACCCAAAGTAATACCTCTAGAGATTGCAAAGGATCTAAACACTATTTCACCTAATTTGTTAAAAGGAAATTTGATGATCCATGAGACAGAGCTTTGACGAGATGAAAGATCATCTTACAAAAAAGGAATGGCTTTTAAAGCCGTTGACGACACCACTCCATCAAACAGTGATAAAAGCGATACTAAATTGTAGATAGATTAAGATGATGAATTCAATTTTATGGTCAGAAAATATGCACTCTTCTACAAAAAGAACCTGATAAAGAAATATAAGGAAATAAGAAAAATGGAAGCACCAAGTTCTTATCAGAAGGCAACAGTAGTAGTACTAAGAAGCGTAGACACACCAGAATAGAACGTCCCCTTCTTCTTTAAAAGGAAAACACTGAAAATAGAAAACCCAGAAGCAAGATATGAATGCAACTTGTTCTAATCAAGATTTTGAAAATTTTGATGAAGACGAGTCTGAAGAAATAAGCAATGTTTGCCTTATGGATGATTCATGTGAAGATGAGGTATATTGTTCTGACTTTGAAATTGAATTTAACGAATTATGAGATGCATATCATGAATTGTATGCTCAGTATAAAAAATTAACTATGTAGTATTTTAAAGAGATTAAGAAGTTTAACTATGCAGTACTAGCTGCGACAAAGTAAAAAGTTGGAAAAGTTTCGCCACGGCAAAGTGAAAAATTGGAAAAGTTTCACTACGGAAAAAAGTGGCAGAAATGTGGAGAAGATAGAAAAAAATGCATGCAATTACAATTTACAATTTCACCTCAAGGACCAATTTCAAAACTTAAAAGATAACGCACAAATGACACTTAAGTGGCCAAAATGTTGCGTGGAGAAACTGTTTGTTTTCCTCCCCCACACTTAAACACAATATTGTCCACAAGATTGAAAGAGTTAATGCACAATCATTTAGAGATGATAAACATTAGATGAACAAATAAACAATATTACAATAGCCAATGAAATAAATACAACTTTCAGCATGGGCTAGATCAACCAGGGAAAAGACATCAAAAAAGTTAACTAAGTATCCAAGAAACTCAAAACTACAAACAGAGAGACTCAAAGATAAAACAACGAGACAAAATACAAAATGACTCAATATTGATCTGCACGGGTGTAACATCCCGTTTCTGTATAACGGGTCGGATCAAGGAAACGGGTATATGAGAAATCAATCAGAGAAATTAGGACAACACATCTCATGCTCATGCATTTGTGAATAGTGAATTTTGCGCATGAAAATTTTACTGTACATGTATTCATGACATTCTTCCCGGTATAAGTGTGAATAAGTGTGATTTTTGAAATGAGTGATAAATTGAATCGGAGAGGTT